>VWYI01028431.1:592384-612290 GCA_013399455.1 Anthoscopus minutus
GGCGGGGGCTCCGTGAGGGGCGGGCACGGCTCCGGCCCCTCGGCCTCGCCCCGCTCCCGTTCCGCCTCGTCCGCCCGCCGTGTCCGCCGCGATCCGCTCATCGCTACTTAGACTCGTAGAACAATAGAATTAGAGAATCATCGAGGTTCGAGATGATCCAGCCCAGCCGCCCACCCAGCAGCACCGCTGTAACTCCTAAACCGCATCGCCCAGCGCCGGGTCCGGACGCCTCCTGAACACCTCCAGGGATGGTGACTCCACCGCCGGCTGTTTCAATGCCAGACCGCCCTAAGAGTAAAACATTTGTTTCTAATGCCTAACCTGAATCTCCCCTATTTCAGCTTAAGGCTATTTTCCTCTAGTCTTCTCGCTTCAGGTGCAGGAGAAAACACCATCCTTCAGCTTGCTACAATCTCCTTTCAGGGACTTGTAGAGAGGGATTACTTCTCACCTGATCCTTCTCCAGATTAAACAAACTCACCCACAGCTATTCCTCAAAAAAATGTTTTCTGGACCCTTCGCTTACTGCCAAATATCACTCTGGAGCACACATCACATGCCATGCCCTGTCCCCCCAGCCCTAACAGAGGGGTGTGGTTGTGATGGATGTTGGAAAGTTATCACCAAAATGCCATTTCTCTCAGGGTAGCCCTTTACCCAAGCAGTTCCAGGCTGAGGTCAGTGCATGTCCCCATCTGTGTCCTCCCCTTGGCATCTGGTGTAGGTTGCTGCAAAGGCAAGGCCTGTGCTCCCATCAGTGTGGCCATTCCTACATTCCCGTGGGCTGGGAGCAAGGAGGAAAAGCTCTAGACAATATTTTCCAGGGCTAAAGAAATGCTCTGACTTACTAAATTGTACAGTCCTAAATAAGAGAAGCTTATGTCTGGCTCTGGAAGAGAGCCCCGAGGAGGGCTCACGGTGGTCATTCACCTCTCAGCACTGCATCCAAGCCATGGGGGAATCATGACTGGAGCTTTAATCTGGTTACAGGAAAAGCTTAAAATAGGCCTTGGCCTTACCCCCACCACAGATCGCAGCCGTGCTATGAAGGGTCTTTTGATTTAGCCTTGGTCCTCGGGGAAGCCAACCTTGCTTTGCAGGAGCTCATCGCCCACACGTCCTGTGCTCTGCCTTCTCTCCATCTCATATATTCTCAGTGTTATTTTTCCCATCAACTTTTATCAATGACTGATCCACTTTATCCACTAGAGCACGGTTTCCTTTCAAAAACTGGTAAACCCACTGGAGTCTGAGGCAGCCCAGGTGTATTTTCTTCAACTTCCATTAAAATATGAAGACAAATATTTTTCCCATAGGACTCCTTGATGTTCTACTTCTTGCTGAAACACACACTAAAGAAAAATCAGTTTGGCATGAAAGCTGAGTAAAAGCATCATGCTCAAATAGGCTGGGCTTAGGGCTTTTTGTACATGACTAAAACCCAGAAAAATGAAAATAAAGTTATCTAAAATAGATAATTCCTATGAAAATAACAAATAGGCAATTTTCCCATGGGAAAGATTTTTCAATGTGGAATGGTCAGCCAGCACTAAGTATTGTTTGTTGTTAATTGCAAAAACTTTTGTAATGCATAAAATCTAAAAGTAGAAAAATGTTTTGTTTTATTATTGACCCAAAACACGCAAACTTTTTGATGGTCCTGGATAGAGTTACAGACCACATGAGATTAATTATTCACTAGGGTTGTAAAGACTTTACTTAGTCTCATAGACAGTTTTTTGAAAAGGAAAAAAAAAAGATAGAGAGAGGGAGAAGGGACAGTGAAGGCATTGGTTTAGAAGGGAAAAAGTCACTGACACAAGTTGGGAAATGATGAAAAAAAGATAAAATTTAAATTGAACAGTAAATAAACTCAAACCTGGAGAAAGCAAAATGAAGAGAAATAAAGAAGAGGAAAGAAATGGAGCCATAGGGCTTTGTAGCTTTTCAATCTGAGGGGCCAAAAGTCCGGTCCTCATCCAGAAAGTCAGAGCAGGGGCCCCAAGCACGAGGACATTTCCAGCCTCACCTGAAACGGCAGAAGGGCAGACTCACAAACACTAGGGCAAGGTCAGCCTGGACCTGGAGCAAATGTTGCCTTCTCCTTGGAGCTTCTTCTATTCATCTCCACGGACCTGATGAACTGGGAGAGCAGACAGTTAACAGCAACAATAAACTGATTCCATGGAGCCTGGACATGGCTCAGGAACTGAGGGACAGGGCAGGGGAGAGTGAAGCAAGGATTGCTTTCCATCAGAGAGTTCCTACATAATAACAGATAAAACTATTTCTTTAGCAGCTTACTCCCTGAGCTAGCTCATCTAGGAAGAGCATTAATCAGACCAAGAGGAAATGTCTCTTGCCACTGGAAAAGGAAAAGGATTAGGTTAAGTGATGACACAGCAGGGACAGACAAGTCACACTGGAGAAAATGACTGACCTAAACTATCTTTCAAATAAATACAGACCAAAGTTATGAACTAATTTTTCTGTTTTGATGAGTCTGGGGTTTTTTTTGCAATAACATGCATATTTATCTTTTATCACAGTGAGATCTTTCTGTTTATTCAGGAAGCGAGTGGCGTCAGAAATGTGATAGCTCTTCTCTTCCATCTCCCTTCCCGCATGTGCAGCTGCAGAGGAGCAGGATGAAGGGGCTGAGCTCTGAGCTCTACCTTCTTTGGTCTCTCTCTTGGATCCCTGTCCCCATGGCAGTCACTCTGAAGATGCAGATGCAGCAGGACCACACAGAACCCCCAATTCCTTTCAAGCTGGAATTGTTTCGCCTTCACACAGTAACAATTTTGGCACTGTTGACTGAGGCTGGATCCAAACCAGTTCCAAATCCTGTATTCTGCCATCATCTCCATCAGCCATCCCCTCCTATTCTGTGGCAAAACCCAGAGAGGGGCCCATGTCTCTGTACAATTGGGATGTGGCCTTGGAGGTCACACATCATTGCCAAGGCTGTGAAGACAGTCTTTATTCTCTCAGGATGCTTCCCCTCACATTTCTGGTGGGATTTGAGTTAAACTGTTACTATTCCCACAAGCTGCATCTTCTGTATTCTGGAGGGCAGGCAGGCAGAGCTCTTGGCATCAGTGCTGTTTGACAGCATACAGAGCATGCTTTGATTTTATTTGCTGAATACTGTGTTGGTTTTTACCTGGGATATACTGCCCTCAGTCAGTTTTAACCCTGCAGAGCAGCAGCGCAGAGGGTGGATGGTTCCACTGGATAGACTGTGGCTGCAGGAGTTTTCTCTCCATGTGCATTATCACACCCCTGAGCAGCTGCGAGGTGAGGACTCAGAACTCAGTGTCCTAACAGTTTACATTCATCCATAGCAAGAACTCCAGGTTCACACTTTTTTTTTTTTTCTTTTGCCAGCAGCAACTTGGATGAAGAAAGACAGAAGTACTCAGCAAAATTGCCTTTGGTGACCCTTCAGGCTGAGAGCGTGGCCCTGAAGAATCCCTTACTTGGATCTCACCCTGCCACTTGAGAGGTAGGATCAGCAGGATGCTCAAAGCAAACGTGGAAGATCTCAGAGTATCCAGAACAAAATGATGTCTCACCTCTCCTTCCCCCGCCTCCTTGTTATGACATAATTTACTCCTCCTACAGAATAAAGAAAAGGCCATATAATCTGTCCTTTTCTTGTTTTGAAATGTTTTTCTGTCTGTATGCCTCACAAACTGATAAAGTTTGTGCAACTTAATTGACTACTCAACATCACACAGTACAATCTGGTCATGGTAGTTTTTTCTCAGTCTTTTATGTGACAAAAAAAAAAGAAAGCTAAAGGCAAGTTAGATTGTATAGATTAAAACACAATAATTTCCTTCAATCCTAACAATGCTTTATTTTCAAGATAGTGCTTGTGGAAACTGGCACTACGCAAGAAAATCTGGGTAAGTGTTTGTAGTTTATAATGGTCACTTTTACTGCAGGGAATCCAAAATTCTGCAGGACAGTCTTTCTAAATAAGTAGGGCATGTAAACATTAGCACGAACCAGGATTTCTGTCTGTACCTCTCTATTTAGTGGAAATGAATGCCAGTTATTCACTCAGCATATATTCACAGGTTAGCATTCATGAACTACTGAGTTTGTACTCATGGAAATAATTAGCAGATTTTTCCCTTTTTAGGATAACACAGGTCAGGATTTCTCATGCTCAATAACATGTGAAGAAATTGAGCCCCAAAAATCTTATTGTTGGGATTAAGATCAAAGGAGTAACCATTGTGATGATATGATTCTGAAATAAAATTTCTCTGCCTCTTCTCTTAGTACAGTGCATGGTAACTTTGCATTGCATATTAGTGTGATAAAACAAATTACTTATTGGACATCATTTTATTACATTTAATGGACAAATCTTTAAATTGGCCTTTGAATCTCACAGAGATTTTATCAAGCAATAAATACAGATACTACTAAGCAATATATCCAGACTCTACTAGAAGTCACAAAAGACCAGAGAACTTCACCAGCAGTTAGAAGAGGCTCTCTAAACACCCATGCCATTACTGTAAAGACGTGATTTCTGACACTCCAGAAGTTATTGTTAGTCAGGGATATTATTCTTTTAGCTGTTTCTTAGTCTTTACAAAAGCATCATGGAAAGAAAAGGTTCCTGCTGCCCTCTCTTCCGTGAGAAGCACCATTGTCTTCACAATTTGTCTGTTTGCAAGCTGAGGCCTTACACAGGGCATTTTTCACATTTTTTCGTCTACGTTGGTTTTATAAGTTGAAATAAGTTCCTGTCTGCTAAAAGCTTCCAAAGAAGCATTGGCACTTCACCAATTCAAGAAGCTCACCACGAAGATTACACACCAGTGGTGCTTATTCAAAACAATAACTTCTGACCACTGCAACAGAAGAAAATACTCTCATTTATTGCCTCACAATCATGCATCTCTGCAATGTTAGTTCCAGTTTTGCCAACAAGAAGGATGTTCCTTTTGATATTTTACAAATATTTCAGCTGAATCTCCTTCACACTGTGCAGCTCTTTGGCTCGTTAGGTTTGCTTAGGGTTTGTTTTATTGAAAGCTCTTGTTTCAGTTCAGGCTCTAAAGAAAACAAAGCAGTATTGCTCACATTGTTAAAGCCAAAAGTTGGGCCGTGGAAAAAAAATGTTCTTCTTGGAAGAGTTTGGAGATTGGCATTCATGAAACAGCTGGAGATGAAACAGCACTAATCCTGTCCAGTTGCTCCTGGTCATGTTGCACATTCAGGAAATTCATAATTATGGTTATACCCCCAGTGTTTCCCCTGCAGCACTCTTTACAACCAGCACTTTATCTTCTTGTCATTGAAAAACAAAAACAACAAAAAAACCCCAACAACAAAATCCACAACTACAAAGAAAGAAGAGGGGGAGAAAAGACAAGCAGGAATGACTTGAAATATGCTTAATAGCTTCTCCTCCCTGTAAAAAAAGGATAAATCAGATGTTGTCATTTCTGCACATACCAGCAAACTTCTGCTGATCCACTGCCCTTTTCTATCACAGTAGTTTTCCTCTGTGCTGTATCTCCTTCCTCTTCACAGTATTTATTTTTCCAGTTAATTTTTCTTTTCCCTTGCCAGTCATGCACCCGCTTTCCTGTAAAGGGCAGCCACACCTGACAATTTAGAAATAAACGCTGTAATAAGTAAACATTTCTTTTTCTTGCCAAGTGGAAGCACTAGACATGGGGGCTTTATTCCTAGCTCCCACCAAGGTTTCTAGTGAATTCCTAAGTAGTTTCTACTCTTTATTTTGATTTCCTTAGTGGTATCATGAAAGCATTTTGCCACATGCTAGGAATCTTCATACTGTATGCTACAAAAGGTGTTTTGTCAAAAATTCATCTTCATTTTAAATCATTCAAGGTATAATTTGAAGGATTTTTCTTCTTTTCATAGCTGAAGAGCTTCTTGCAAGGCCTTACCAAAACATTTATATTCCAAAACAGTAATGTATCTTTTAAATCCAGCAACCTTATCTACTGTTATCTACACACATATGCAATATGGAGATTTTTGTGTACAGGGCAGTCCATGAGAAATGTTGCCAACTTTGGAACTAAACTGTTACCAGTGACTCAGCCAGTTTGCTCTGCAATAGCAAAGCATTCAATATAAGCTTTTTAAACAATCACAATTACTGATTTTTCCCCAAAGTAACTTGAAAGAAGACTGCTCAGATAACACTTCTAGTTAAAGTTCAGGAGTTTCCATGCCTGTGATTAGGAAGCTACGCTGTGGCTCAGAAGTCTGGCTCTTCAGAGATAAAAAAAACCCACAGCAATTTCATAATGCCTACAGTGAATGCACAAATAACTTTAAAACAACAAGAGTCATAAGCCCCTCTGGTGCTGGCAGTTCCAGCCCCTAGATCACGGGATGACCATAAATCCCAGTGAGAGGAGAGGGAAGAGCCAGCCCAGCCTTGCTCCCAATGCTTCTTATCCAGGGGAGCCTTGGCCACACTGCATGCACTTGTGGTTTCCTCCTCCTTTCAGAATTTTGCTAAGCATGTTTTTAGTCATAAAACAGCAAAAATAAACCTAACAATGCCTGTTTTCCTGTCTAGCCATCAGGGAACATCTCCAAATCCCTGGCTGACAGTATGGAAGCAGAAGGCTCAGTGCTTTTGAATGGAAATGCCCAGTCATGCCCATGTACAAGTCCTCTTCCAAAACAATATGGAAGTGAGACAGATTCCTCAAAAGCTCTACATATCTGCAATAAACCAAGAATCTTTATACCAGGTGTAAGTGCCATAAAAAAAAAAAAATACCACCAACTTCCAGTATAGTATCTGAAAAAACAAAGAAAAAGCACTGAATGATTTAAAAGTTTTACATCAGATTCCTTTCTATCAATGACTTTTCCAAGAGCTTCTCCAAAACTGCATGGAAATACATCAAGTGCTACTTTGAAAAGCAGTCACGTTTTGAAAATTATTTACCAAGCTGCTAACTTTTCCAGACTTCAAAGGTGATGCCTGAGATTGTTTATCATCATGAAATAGATACATTATTGAGTCTGGAATATAAATGTTTTGGTATGGCCTTGGAAAAACCTCTTCTGCTAACCCTGCCTCAGGCTCGAATGATTTAAAAAATAATGCATATTTTACAATTCTATTACTTTTTTATCTACAATAAATAGCCAGGCTTACCCTCTCCATCATGCCCTGTCACATATACTATTACACCTAAATTCTACACACTTTTAACCCTTTTATTCTTTTTTATAACAAAGTTAAGGTCTAGCAACCTGCTCTAAATATCAACAAAACCTGCAATTATTTTTTTATCAAGGGAGGAGCAACTGCAACAAAGAAGGCAATATAGGCAGTGTGCTGTGTCAGCTCCTGCCTTGCTGCATGCACCCCAGCAGATCACAGCTGTGATACACAGAGATGTGAAGTGGTGTCTGCATCAGTCCCGAGTCATTCCATGGCTGAGAGGTCAAACACAGCCTTAAATCTCATTTGAAAACTGACCACAGAGCTGATACAAGGATGGAGGAATGATTGCCTGTTAGAAAAAGGAAAAAAAAAAAAAGAGAAAAAAATAAACAGTGGATTCTTCATATGTTTCTGCTGCTATTTTTCTTAAATCTTGAAGGTTCATGTGATTTAAACAAATCTTGAAGGAATGGGAAAGCAAATAGAATAATTTCCATTACCCACACAGTGATTATGTAGGGCTTAATTGATGGGCATTTGTAAATATGCTTTGTGATTTCTGAAAGAAAGTTGTTACGGAGGAAAGGTGCCATAAAAATGCCAGTTCTAATATAAATCTTATGCCATATACAATAAAGATAAACATAATAGACATTTTAGAAGGATTGACAAAATTCTCAGACACGTTTCAGATGTTTCTTATTCTTCTCCCTGCACACTACTTCAGCTTTTAAAACGGAGTCACAAAATAAGGAGCAAGGTCACACTCTTCACCACAGAGCATGCAGTTCTGTTTACCTGAGTTAAACTCCCTGTAAGATTTGCAGAGCTAATTCCCAGTCTACATTTGGAGTAAGGCACAGCCGTCCCCCTGACTCTCATCCCTGACCCCCAGCCCAGAGCTGTCACCCTCTAGCCAAGCTCTGGTCCTTGATGCAGCCAGGCAGCACTACAACACCTGGGTTTCAGACTTTTGGAATGCCTTCAGCAATCCATTTGCTGTTCAGTGGGTCCATTTTTACTACCAATGCTGTTTTACTGTCCCAAACTCACAAATATCCTCTGGGTCTCACAGTCTGTCCATGATTTTTGTGACTTCCCTGGTCTCTCTCAGTTCTGCTTATGAGGATGGGAAAGGAGCCCAAGGAGCTGTGCCTCCCTAACCAGACCACAACTCTTCTCAGTCCAAGTTGTAAGGCCATGGCTACATGAGCAAAAAACCTGGATCTATGTAGTTCCAAATTTGTTCTCAGCACATTTATCCCGGAGCAGGCATGTCTTTTGGGCTTGTCAGAGTGCATGGGGCAGTTCCTGTCACCATGACACCTCTGTGCTCACCCCGCGTCTGCTCTGGGGTTCAGCGTATAGCTGGGATGGAAGTGAGGCACAGGGCCTGATCTGGCATAAAGCTTGGCTGCTCACAGTTAATCCATCAGAATTTTTAAAATAAACTGGAACTGGCAGAGAGTTTAGACCACGTAAATACTTGATCTCATATGGCAGCACTTTTTAATCCTGTCCTGTCCAAAAAATAAATGTATTCTGTTGTCACACCACTCCCTTCGTCCTTTGGTGTTTTGGGTTTTCTGTAACTATAAAATAGGGATCCCAGCATATCTTTAATAGGATTCATGTAAATTCCTCATTAAAGTGTGCACCTACTTGGAAGCAATGCTGAATTGATATTGAACATTTCTTCTGAATGCTACTAAAATCCTCAGCGATTAAACTGAAAATGTATCAATCCTTCAGAGTGTGGGGGGCATGTATTTATATTTAACTTAATCCTGAGATTAACATATTCAAAACAGACTTGGCAGTTCATTATGAGAGAGCTATAAAAGTCCTCTGAACTATTCAGAATAATCAAGTAAGCACATGCAGTATCAGGGGCCAAGATGGAGTTATTTGGAAAAAGTGTAGTCCTGTCTGGCACAAAGAACTGGCATCCAGTGATGACCAGAATGCTAATTTCAATAAATGCTCAAGAGATGCCCATATCTTACTTTGCATTTCTTGTATAATGCTACATATGGAAAGAGAAAGAGTGCAATGATTCTATTCTTGTTGGGGAAAAATTTGAGCTTCAGAGAATTTTTAACTTTTAGTAACTCATCTCCTTTTGCAAGCTTGAACTTAATCCTGGAAACTGCTCAGTTCCATTAATCAATCGACTTAGTAATTTTGAATTTCTAATCCATCTTAGTAATAAAAAAATGACACCTGAGTACTTTAAACATCATTTACTAAATCTGAAAAGAGTAAACTCTTGCAATCTATAAATTATGCAACCAACACTTATGCTTAGATGTGCTAATCAGGGAATGGAGGAAACACAGTTAAAGTAGCTGATACAAGTGGCTGATACAAGTGCTACATTTTCAAGAGCCAAAGGATATTGCTAAAGAAGGGGAAAACAAGGGGTTTTGTGATAGGACAATCCAATGAGCAGGTGTCTTTTCACTTGGGACACAGGCTATAAGAATAAAAGCCAAGCAAGTAAGAGAAGAAAAAATTTTAGATAGGTAAACTTTTGTGTATAAGCCTATTAACACCTGACTGCTTTTGACTACTAACAGAGAGTATCAGTGGGATTTCTTTGAAGGGGCTGTGTTGCAATCACCTGCAGCTAAAAATAAGAGACCACATGATGCCCAGAACACTCAGCATGTGAGAAAACCTTGACAGGCCAGGGAAGAGTAGACAAATTGAGTTTGAAATCTAGGATGAAACCAAGTGATCTTTTGCCATCTCCTGATTAATCGCCTTGGCAGAAACAAGATGCTCAATAAGATTTCTTTGGGTGTAAGATGCAAACCTAAATTCATGCTGCTTAATTCAAAGGCAAAGGCAAAAGCTGGGTTAAACCTGTGGTATCCCTGCATTCTTCAGAACAGAGACTGGATTAGGCTGAGCTTCCCCAAACTGTGGCTCCAGCTCCAGGGTCATTGGTAGGAATTTAGGAATTTAGGAATTCAGGAATTTAGTTCAGTCTTTGGTAGGAATTTAGGCTTGAGCTATTGCTTCCCCTTGCTGGTGGCTGGTACCTTTGTGCTCTGCCCCTTGCATCAGTGCTGCCAATCAGGTCAAGGTATTGATCTGACTGTGAGCCAGCATTCCTAAAAAAGGCTTGGGTTTGGGATTGTACTTTTGCTGTTCAAACCAGGTATCTCCATGGCTGGTTTCCAACGGCACCAAAGGGGTGTGGGCTGCAGTACAGAAGTAGGCATAGATGTAAAAGGAGGGCAGGTATTTATTAAGCCAGCATTACTGCCAGGCACATGCAGCAGCATGACTTTGAACCACATCTCATCCAGACACGTCACATACTGAATTCCACCAATGGGAGACAATTCCCCTTCAGTTCATGTGGAAGGAGCTTATGATTTAGCATAGGGAAAGCTGTATTATTTCCTCTCTTGCCAAATATTTCTGAGCAGCTACAGTGTTCATCCCATTGACAGGTGTGAAACTCTACCTGGTCACTAATCCCTTACCTGCTCCCATGGATAATTAACTTATAAGCCTAAATGTAGCCTGCAGCATTTTCTGTTGGGAGGAAGCCCAGCTGCTGCAGAATGAAGATCCAAACTTGCTGCAATACCAGGGTTATATTACCAGTCCCCACACACCCTGAGTCATGTGTCTCCTGCCTCAGTTCCTCCTTTTTCCTTCCTTGATAAGCACATGCATGCACTCACATGCACATGTGCACAAACCACATGCTGTGGGGTTCAGGAAGGCTTCCTGCATTCAGGGTTATGCAGCCCAAATTATACCTAAAGGAGTTTTCTAGGGTTTAAGTGCTTCTGGATGCTTAATGAAACACTGGGCTAAGGATCTGAGTGAAGTCTATGGTGATGTAGAAGGGAAGGGCCCCAGTTCCACTGCTGTCAGCCAGCCAGTTCTCATCTCCTGCTCTGCAAGATTTGCACTGCTGTCTCTTGCTATTAGGCTCTTGCTATCATGATCCTTATAACAAGGTCTTTTTAGGCTATGTAAAAAAATATTTTCTTTCCACTGCTGTTTCAGGAACATTCATTTGCATTTGCTTGCTTTTTCTGCACGCTGACATGCAAATGTCCAGAACACCTGAACAGATCTCCATTCAGAATTGCTCATGTTAGTGTCTAAGAAGCAGCTGAGCACCCTTCACTTTATGTACAGTTCTCTTTCTTCAAATGAAGCTGGAGTTAATGCCTTATCAGGATAAGTCCTCTGTAGGCAAAGACTTTCAGAATTCAAAACATCTGAAAAAATTAATACAGTAGCTTCTCTGAATATCCCAAAATCTTCAGAAAGAGTGAAGATGAAGAAAACCCACTGAGAACAGCCAACAACATTGAAAGGAAGCCTGTGTGGAACAGTGGAAATGTTTGGAAGGGAGTCTGGCCCAGGGTGAAATGTCACTTAGCTGCAGGACAATTTGAAATGATCTGTCTGTGCTTAAACTCCAGATTCAGCTCACCCAGACATGTTTGCAGCCAGCATCAGTCAGAGCCAGCATACTGGTTTCTCAGGAATCATTATTCTTTTCTTGCCTTTTGTTTTTGGAACTGCTTCAGAATTAGCTGTGTACTCAGACCTAAAGTTATAAATTATACCAGTAATAAGGGACATACCTTATTTCTCCAATGCACACACCTATTGGAGCTATTTCCCTCTGGGAATTGCCCTAATGTAAGTTTTCCTTAATGTCCAATACCAGGTTCCTTGTTTATGTGTTTCAGTCAGGAGAGTAGAATCTGGCTACATGATTTTTCTACATTGGAAAAAAACAGAAAGAAAAAGGTTTTTATTTTCCTCAGATGGTGTTGGTGCTAGTTGCAGACTAGTTCATATTTTATTTCTTCTTTGAGACCTGTGGATTTTCTTTGACTTCTTCATTGCACACCTAAACTCCTTCCTGGTGCACATAGGTTTTCTGAGGACATCAGTCATCCCACCTGGAAGATGAATTATGACAGGTCAGTGTTTTGGAAGGACCATTCAAGGCATCCCTTGAGGCTGCCAGACACACTGTACAAGCTCAGTTCATCTCTACTGGTGTTTGGAGCAGACAGACCAGGAGTGAAGCCAGGACAGCGACAATGATGAAGAGGATGTGATCACTTTGTAGAGTTCTCAAACAATGGATGTATTTATCAACCTGACAAGAAACTCCTTTGTTGGGCAGGAGTCAGTAAGGTTAGTTTTGAAGGTAAAGAGATGGATGAGAGGCAGAAACATTGCTGGAAACAGGAGTTTTTCTCACTGCTGCAGAGGGTGGTTTGCTAGAGATTTTCTACAGAACAGAGAGATCCTCCATACACCTCCCTTCTGCTCTCATTTGCAGCTTTTCTGAGGGTTTCTCACAATTCAAGAACCAAACAGGAAAAAACAAAAAACAAAACCCAAAAAAACCAAAACCAAACCAAAACCAACAAAAACCAAACAAAAACAAAACACACACAAAAAACCCCAAAACCACAAAAAAACAACCAACCAAAAAAGGTGGGGACATAAAGCCTGGGTTTTTAACACTTCCTTCCAAACTCTTCTAGCTGGGTTAATTTTGCTGCTGTTCAGTTTACTACGGCATTTTCTTTCAAGTTTCATGGACCCTAGAGGCCTCTCCACCTGTGATGTTACTGAGACTCTTGTCAGGATTGTGTCTATTCAGTGCAGATGTCTTTGATTGTATTTTACCTACTACAAGAAGCAATGCACCCAAAGCATTGGTGGTGTTTAGACTCCCACTGATTTGTTTGGGTGTCCCAATTCAAGGAAAATGTGCAAAAGCAAAGACACCATTAGTTTAGTTCCCCTTGACCTTCCCTTATCTGTAGACAGAGACATGGGTCCATAAACTCAGTGTTTAGTTAAAACGTAACTGCTGGTACTGTTAAGTTGGTAATGAGGAAAATGAAGCAGAGATCAAAAGATTCGCTTTTTTGTGGATTTAATTTTCTTCCTCATCTTTGCACTTTGGTCGTAAACACTGCCATTCCCCCTCTGCCCTCCTGTTCCACACACTGAAGATTAAGTTGGGAAATATTTTTAGAAAAGACATGAGTATACAGAAGGGAGTATTAGACTGTGACCTTATAGCTGCTTTTGAAGTTTTGAAAGCTACATGGCAAACGTTCCCAGCCTTTCCAAACTCTTAGTAAAAAGGGAATCATAGATTGATCTTCATTAATTTAAGTGTACAAACTAATTGGCCACATGTATGTTTATTTCTTTCTCTCATGCATGCACACACAGAGCAAAGCCCACATGTATATTCCAAGATGCCTGAAACAAATAATGGACCCACAGTATTGCCTCAATCGCTACTGGCATGGGAAGAAAAGTAAACAGCAAAACAGGAAAAGGAAGGCTAAAACTAGATTAAACAGATTGCTGCATTCAAGAGTGTGCAGTCAGCTGGGAACTTAATGAAAAAAAAGAGAGTTAAAAGGAAAAGTTAAATAACATACAGTCCTCTCTTGTATTTGTGAAAATCCCTCACCAGCTGTGTGGTAAAATGCCCTTAAACTAGCATGCAGGATAAATCTTGGATGTACAGAATTAACCTTTCATTCACGAAGGTAAGCAAATATCAGGTTATTCCTCATCACTGGAATTCAAATTAGGCCCAGATTGTTCAACAGGAGCTGGAAGATGACAGGGATAGAGAAAAGGAGCTTCTTTGTCTCAGTTACAGGAGAGAAAAAAGAAGTAATTTCTCAAGATAAAGACATATTACCCATGGAAATTCATGCTTCATATATGTAACACAATATGGTTTCAATTATCTGTAAGAGGAGGTGTGCAAAAATCAAGGTAATTTAAAAACCTGACCTATCACCAAAGCCAGCAAGATCCCTCACTGTTTCTATCATTTGAAGCCAAAATCTCCTGCTGAATACTCTAGTCTTTTTTAATCCTGGTTTGGATTTGAACTTGAACCCTAGGTCCTAGAATAAATCAAACCCACATCTTAACGTGCTCTTTCCAGACTGTTTCTGATGATAACACAACTTCCATTAAAATAACCTGGCTTTGCTTCTGCAATGATTTCCAAGAGCTACAACCAGGAATTTTGCTACTTTCCTGACTAACTGCACAGATACACCTTTCCAGGTTAGCTGGCTGAGCCAAAAAAGAAACCCTAGCCTCCTTTACCACTGTTTTAGACTTTTACATTTGGAAATATGAAACTATTTTAGAATAAAAGTCTGTTGGGACAGCCTATCATGTCAGTTAGGGAATACTTTCCCCTCCTGTCTGATCTTCAAGGGCAGTTAAACAGCTTGTCTGCAGTATTTCTGTGTTCTGCTGCAGCCTCATAAATGGAAAGAATTTTTTTGAGTGAAACATGTTGCTGCCCACTGGTCAGAAGACACAGAAAGAAACTTTTCAAGTAAGCTAAGGAGAAATGCATCTGTTGTTGCCCAGAGAGGAACACATAGAGACTCTTTTCACCACCATCTAAACACAAGATGTTCTCCTATTATGCTACCAGGGGTATTATGTTTGGGCAAGTGCTGTCTTTCTGATAGAATGTGTAGGGCACTTCTTCCTTAATCACAAAGTCTTCTCCTCCAGGTCAGGGAAGACCTTTCCATTAGATTAGCCCAGTCTGGGTTAGTGAATCCCACAGGTTCATCTTCAAGTAGTTATGACTGAACTTATTCAAGAGCCATATGTCTCTCATGAACTCAAACTTGGGCAGCTGAACCTCCATCTCCAATGATATTTTGCATAGGACATCACTTTTTCTTTATCTTTACCAATGTCCTGCAGCAGCACTTGGCTAACTTGTTTCTAAAATAAGCTGCATTTCAATTTCCAAGTGATGGAGATATAGATAAAGACTATGTGGTCTCCAGTGCTTCTGGACTCCCATGGCCAATTTAGATTAGCCCAGATTCCATTGGACTGGATCATGGTCGGTTGCTTAGGTCAACGCTAGGGTGGTTCGTGCTGTAAATGTCAGATCTATATCTGACCTATAACAAATATGAGATCTGAAGTTCTAGGACAGCTAGTATCTGAAGCTTCATCTGTGTTTGTCCAGTAAGGTAGAATATTTATCTCAGAAAATAAATTATGAATGTACATGTTGTTTTTCCACCTGTATGAGCCATGGACAGCAAAAATGATTTCATGGAACTGGAAACACCCTCATCAGGTTTGAAGTCATGATATTACAACAGAGGGCTTCTATATATAGAAGTAGGGCAGTGTCTCTCTGGTTGTTATAATTAAATTTTATTTTATTTTTCTGAAGATTCCAGGTACTGGTACCATAGAAACAACATTAAAACCCTAGAACCTCAAGATGTAATGCTCATCACTGTCTCTCTAATTTTAGATTTTAGCCTTTGTGCTCCACTGGCAGTGCAGAGTGCTTATTTCAGCAGCTGCATCAGAGTGGGAGTTTGCAGCCAGCCTTGCCCCTTTCCTCCAGCTGTTCCCTCCAGTACCTGAAGGGTTTTCAGCTCCTGGTCCATTAATTCCCACCTCACTCCCCGTCCCAGAAATGCCTGAAAGTTTCCAAAGAAGGTTTTTACTCTTGTGCTGAACATTCAGCTGCAATCCCTGTGCCTGGTGGAATGCAGGTGGTAGACAGCAGTCTGTGATTGCTTCAAGGACTGCAAATAGAGGGAGAAAAAAGTAATCAAAGAGATGAAACTCTGGTACAAATGAAATCAGAAGGAATTTGGCTGTTTACATGAATAGAGCCAGGATTACCCTTCTAGTCAAGATAATAAGGCCCTGAAGTTTATCTATACATTTACTCTTGTTTTCTGCCAGCAATAAACACAGTAAAGGGTAAGATAAAAGCTGTATCAAAGAAGCTGACTGAGCTACAAGGGAGGTTTCCCCAAGCTTCAGGCCGCAGGATTATCTCGCACAAAGCAGTATGTGCGAGAGCCATTGTGCAAACACTACACACCATTGTTTATTTTGTCACATCACAGCTCATCACAGCCCCTTCAAACGCCGAGCAGATCTTCTGGAGAGCTGGAACTGCGGAAGGTAAGCACTGCTGAATGGGAGAGCTTGCTCCAGCCACTTCAGCTGCCTTGTACAGGGCACTGCTGCTCATCTGATCTTCAGAAAGAAAACTGATTAAAGGCACAAACTATTCTGAATAGACTGCAAGACCTGACTCATTTATTATGCCATAAGTAGCACTGCCATAGCTTTGATGTACTGTTGGTCCATACTTTGGCAAGGGGAAAATGATTCTGTCACACAGCTTTCCCCAACATCATTAACACTGTGCTGTTTTACCAGAGGGATCTGAGGGAAACACTGGGGATTTTAAGACATTAATAGTTACAGCTGTCCATTCAAGAAGTGTTTGGACAATGAACTTGAGCACATGGTGTGACTCTTGGGCATGGTGATGTGCAGGGCCAGGAGTTGAAATTGATGGTCCTTGAGGGTCCCTTCCAACTCAGCATATTCTCTGACTCTGTGAAATCCCTGCGTATGAGAAAACTCATAGACGAAGCATCCATTTGTTTGAAGCTATTTTATTTGGGATCAGCCCAACTTTAATTGCCTCCTAGAAATCATCAAGAAGTGACCATGTGATCTGGAACAACCATTGATGGTTTACATTGTGATGATTATCCAAGAGAAGCCTCACAAGGAGAAGAAAGACAGAGCCAAGGAAACAAAAAAAAAACATGTGCCACCTTGCTGCTAAGGCCACTGCCTTCCTAGCAGAGCTGGCAGCTCACCTGCCTGTGCTTCCAAAGACTCATAAAGGTCTTTGCTAGCTAAATGATTCTGAGATCATGGAGTCCACCTCTAAACCTAACCCAGACAAATCTAAGAAGCTAAAAGGACATCAGCTTTCCTGGCTCTGATGGATCTGACACGTTGCAAGGTTCTTTCTTCCCATCATGTGGCGTGACACAAAGGGAAGAAACAGATTCACAGAGCTCTCCTACCCCCACATCCTCCCGGACACTTCTCCATGGACACAGAGCACTGGACTCAGCCCATGTGTCAGCAGGAGCCAGCCTTATCCTCCTTGTGGTGAATAATCCCCAGCTCATACCAGGCAGCAATAGACAAATGGAAAAATTTACCTTTTTGTTTTCCACCACCAGTAATGTAAGGTTTAATCATATATCCCCTGCCATTCTGCCATTTGTGTCCTGAGGTTGGCACCTGAAACTGTTACTGCAAGTTCAAGGCAGCTGCGATCAGCATCCATTCCCTGTGGTAAGTTCAGGAGCAGGAGGAGCCCAGCTGTGGAAGCGGGGTCATTTTTCAGTTCTTGCACTGTTCTTGGAGCCAGTGACTGCCCTCCCTTTTACAGCTACAAAGCCAGGCATCGGTGTGTAAATCAGCCTGCTCCTGTCTCACAGTCTGCTAGACAAACTCCCAGCAGAGGTGTGAACTTCCCCAATTAATCTTAATGAAGTGTTAACTTCAAAGCAGAGCTGAAGCCATTTCTAGGTTAACAGAACCTTACAGAAAAAACCTCCCAGCTTGACTCGTTAAAAACAGCTCCAAGGTGAGAGGATTGGTCAAATTTGGGAGTTATTCTGGGAGCAGGAAAAAATCCCACTTTAGTGGCAGCCTTTGCTCCTGCACCACTTCCATTGCAGTTGCATTGTTAGGAAACCAAAGGGTCAGGCAGCCAGGCTGGAAAAACTGTACAGTGAATGCATGCTAAAAATATCACTGGAATGGAGCAGATGGAGCAAGATAAGGAGGCCTGGATGATAAAGGCTGTAAGGAACTGTGCAAGCTCTTTGAGCCTAGTGATGAACTTGATCACACCATCTTTTCCCTTATTCAGGTCAGTGAAGAGCAGAGCAAGATTTAAATCTTGAGCCCAGATTTACTCTGTGTGTTTCCATAACCCTCAGTTACCCAGGGATGCAGATCACTTACCCTCAAAACAATAAAGTAGATTCCTCAAACTAGGCTCAGACACCTGCAGTATTGCCATTAGCTTTGCTAGCACTATGAGTTATTGTGGTTTTAGTGCATTTGGAAGTGTGAACCCCAGATACAGGTCTCTTGGAATAAAACCCTCATTTGAAGAGCCTTGTACCCCTATTTTCCTGATAAAATGCCACAGAAGTGGAGCATTTGCAACGAAACCTTGCCTTTCATGTTTCTGTCTGGTTTGCAGCCAAGGAGCCTACCTAGGAACCTGGAAAGAAGGATGCAGTTTTTGGAATTAGGCTATGACCCATCAGTATGTGTTCACTTCCTATTCCCAGCATGAACTGGTTGATCTTTGTGCTCATTTGCTACTCAAAAACAAGACAAATGTATTGAGCAGGTCTAGTTGTAGTGACCATATCAACAGTCAGGAAACACCCTCCCTGGGGAAAAATGTCACCAGATCAGACTGGAATGACTTCCACACTCAGGTACTCCTGCAAATGAACACACCACTAGGCAATAGGAGAAGCATTTCCTTAGAAACAAATGCATGGATCTGTTTGATGCAGCCCCCTAAAGCCAAAGCTGCTGTGCTGAGCAATTCAGATCACACTCTGGATACAAGAACTTAAATGTAAAAGGGGTAGATCCTTTACAAGCTTCCTTGAAGAACTCTGACTCAGCTGATTACTAATTTCCAGAACACACCCACATCTGCCTGTGTAAGCTTTTATAATATAAAAAAGCCAAAAAAGAAACCCAACCCAAAAGCAAAAAACAAAACCACAAAGAAAAGGGTTAAATTAATTATTCCTGTTTTGAAAAGTTCAAGAGTGAATGGCTGTGTTGCCATGGATGCTGGTTTGTTTATAGCATTGTTTTTTCCTCATTATTAGCTACTATTAAAAACCATGAAGCAAGAGTTCACCTCCAGCATTGTAACGTGGCTCTGACCTCCAGGTACTGCCAGTAGTGGGGCAAACCAGAGAATTTTACTTTTGCTAAAAGATGGATATAGGTCAGATGATGCAGAAGCAGAAGCAGTAGTTCTTTCAGATCCACAAGATTTTCTGCTGGATACCTTAAACCCAGTTATGCTCACTAGGGTCAGGAAGCAGCTATTGCAAAGTTATTTCATGCTAGCAGCTGCTTTGTGTTCTCCTTCCTCTGAAGTGTCTCGTTAGAGAAGACAGACTAATAGTCTGAGCTTGGCAACAGCAGACACAGTCAAGAGTGGAGCAGAGCAAGAGGTCCCACTCTTTCTAGGAGCCTTGGGTCATCCCTGACAGGAATAGGAAGAAGTTATTTCAACTTACATGGTTATAAGGTAACTGGGAAAAAGGGGTCTTTGATCAGCCTTAGGCTGCAAGGATCAGTTGAGCTGCTGTGACACAGATCAGCCATGAAACCAAATTTACAGCTGCCAGCAAGTTCTTTCCTAAGTTAGGGAGGCTTTATTTTTCCATTGGAATGGAAATATTAGTGGATATTTACTGTGGCACACAGGCTGCTCGGGCTAACAGAGCTCTGCACTGCTTTTCCTAGTCCTGAGCCAGCAGGAAAAGAGCAGTGGTGCTTGTCCCCACCAGGAGCACAGTGCTGATGCTGACCCACTGCCCATCACCTCCTTCCCAAGGTGTGTGTGTTCACATGGGAACAGTTTGGGCAGCACAGATTGCATTGACTTCATTAGTCCTTTAGAACTGAGCATATACAGTATTTTTTCCAACCAATTCAGTATCCAGCTTCAAAGTTTGGTCTGTGTTGCATTGCCAAAACCTGATCTCTCTCTCTTTACATACATAAATATATATATATATATAT
>VWYI01028433.1:0-10392 GCA_013399455.1 Anthoscopus minutus
CCCCTCCCTGCAGCTGTGACGCGTTTTTTACTTCCCTTCCCCGCCACTGAAATGTTACCCCATTGGTTCGTTGTTATGTCTCTCCGCCCCTATCCCCGAGGATTGAAAAGAGCCCAGGAAACAGGTATGCTCTCTCTGTCCCCGGAAGCGAGCCAGAAATAAAGACCTCCTGACCCTGGGAGAGAGGCAGCCGGCTGGTCTTTTCTCAGTTGTGAAGAACCCTCTGAACCCCCACCTTGACGGAGCTAGCAAGGATTACTTGGGGGCAAAGGAGGTTTACTTCGCTAGGGTAGATAACAGAGGAGGGAGTGAGCTGTGGGCCACAAGAAGGTCTGCTCTGGGAATGGTTTTGCTTCATGATGGGCTAATGCACTGTGATATTTCAGCCTTTTCATCTGTATGTTGTCCTTGGGATTTTCTCATAGATCCCAGCATTAGACAACATGTCCGCAGAAAGATTATTTCATTCCTGTGGAAAGTTGTTTCTTGCATTTTGTATAACATTTTGTTGTTGTTTGGTTTGTGTGTGCATTTTTTAATACATGTTGCAATACCTTTCTTTTCTTAAAAGTTGATGAGTACCACCTTTACTTCCCAGATGAAGTTGGGAAGTTAAGAAAGCTAAGTTTAGACAGCTATGCTTTACATTTTCAAATGTGACATGGTGTAGGGAATTCTGTAGGGTTTCTAAACACGCCAGGCTGCTCAGGGGATAAACGGTTTATTATTAAGATGGATAGAGCTCCATTTAAGGCTGCCAGCCTCAGCCTAAAACATGATCAGAGATAGAGAGAGAGAGTGGAGAGTGGAAAGGCCATGAGGGAGGAGGATAGGGATGATAGGAGGGAGAAAAGAGATAGGGGAAGGACAGAGAGGGCCAGCAAAAGAGGCCGATATTCTGGTTACAATGCATTATATCACTTTCTATAATGAATATTCTAGTTTACACTAACCAACCAACATATTACACGAAATCCAAGAGGTTTTACATACAATCTATAGGAGTGACTATTATCATATCTGAATTCACATTCCTCAGATTCTTCCTTGTCTGGCCAGGCTTTTGCCAATTAACATCGGTGACTTGTATCTCAAAACTGACTTTCATCTCTATTTTGACCTTTGGTTTCTCTGTCATTAAAAGGGTATTGTTTAATCCAAAGGATTCTTCTTTAGCTGGCTAGGCTATTGTTCTTGGGTTATATAGTAACTAACACACTATCCTAAATCTCAAAGCTAGTTTTCATTTCTACTTTGATTATGGGTTTCATATTTTCAGAAACTTTTGCTGACCTATTGTGTTTATAAGGTTTCTCTATCAACATGGAATGTTCTCAAATCTAGATGAGAAGTGTAAAACAACTATTTGTGTCGTGGACCAGGTACAGATACCACCCAACTAACTATTTTAAGAATGCACACTAGTAAACACAAAACATGACTGCAAAATTTTGCATGTTCTAAAGTTCTGTTAATGCTGGCCTGACTAACATCAAGGCCTATCTTCACAGAATGCAGTAAGGAATAAACTAGATTGCCAGTCTTCATTGTATTTGCTTCTTGGGGAAGAGCTTAGAGTTGGAAGAGACACTTAAACCAAAAATTCTATGAAAATTTCTTCAGTAAGGACATTCTTATCTGGAACTCTGTTGACTCCTTTTATTGACAATTTTGAGAATTTGATATTGGTGTAGGCTGGAGATTCAAGTAAGCTGTGCAATCAAGGCCTCCAACTGCAGAATGGCTTAGCCTAGTCTTTAAAAAAAACTAAAATAATAACAAAAAACTCATTCCAATTGTGAGTAGTATTATAAATCACCATCTGATGTTTGCTCCAGTTTTGTGGTTGTTTCCATAAAAAGACAGCACTGTCAAAAGTTGAAGAGAATCCAGTATTTTCCAGATTTGAGAGTTAATTTTAAATGCTGTTAGTTGGTAGTTTTAGTCAATTACAATATCTTGAAGTATTCCATTTTGAATATCTTTGAAGTATTCCATTCCAACAAATATTTTGCTGAGGCAACTTAAATATTTTAGTGATTATATCCCTTGTCGCCATATCAATAAATAGAAGATCATTAGATGTTTTATGTCTTGTTTCTTTGGGAGTCATTCATGACACCAAGCTGTGAAGTGCCAAGTTGAATGTTCTCACTTTCCCACAGTCTGGAAATCCTGGTGCTCTGTCAGTACTTGTATTACAGTACTTTTTTTCCTTGTTTTTGGGGTGGAAAATATATTGTTTTTTACTTCCTTTAAAACAACATTTTACTTGCATATTTCCCTGGTGAACATTTGGTCTGTAGTCCTGCTGCTCATGTTCTCTCATTCTTCCAAGTACTGAAAAATCAGCTTTGGCATCACTTCAAAAAGTAGCTAAATCTTGAATGCAGGTAATTCCCTTAGGTTTATTTTCAATGTTTCAAAATGTTCCCTTTAGTTTCAATGTTTCAAAATTTACATAGTCAAAACTAGGTATTTGCTGAGGCTTTTGTAGGTTTTTGTTTATTTACTGGGGTTCTTTGTAAAAGTTTTAAAAGCAGCAATTGAAGTCAATCATCACAAAACCATGTTAAATAAGTACTATGGGTTTGGTCTTTCAAAAGTAAATGCCTTCCTCTCCTAATTTTTATGGAAGATGTATTTTAAAATAAATCTTCACTAAAATATAGAGACAACATATAATGATATAATTTTATTTTTTCCTATTAAAGAACTTAAATTTTTTTACAAATGTTAACCTTATTTTCTTTGGGTTATAAAAGCAATTCTGTTCTCATGAAAACAGTGAATTATTGTTATTTCTTGGGATAAACTGCAGAAAAATAATAAATGTGAAATAAAACTCAGATATTTTTCTAGAATTTTAATTTAGGAAAAAACCCAGCTTCTCTTATTAAAATACCTGACAAAGGTTTTTTTGGGTTTGGTTTTTTTAAATTATTTTTATTATTTTGTGGGTCCTATTATAGAGCTGTGTCCTTGAAATCAGATCTTGAAGGATGCGTGCACTTCAGCTCCCTGTCTCTCCAAGGGGACACTCATGAGGACACGCTTTCCCACATGAATTGTTTCCCACTTCACATCAGGGATGCTTCTGCCTTTCTGCCATAATCTCCTTTAACCACAGTGCTGTTGGGGAGTTGATAAAATCCTGACAGAAGGCTGTGGGGAAAACCTTGTAGTTGGGGAGAGGAAAGTATTACCCATACTTCCCCCTCTTCAGTTTTATGTAAATGTTTCCAGAAAGTTCTTTGTTTCCCTTATTGTTATTGGTTCATATCTGGTGCAATGTTTTACATATTCTGAATCACCCTTCCCCTACCGGACCTTTACCCTCAGACTCCAGCCCGACCTTACTTTATATAAATGACTATATCATCCTGACCCTCACCTTTTTGGTGCACCCTCTATGCCGTTCGGATTATATGTTTGTTGTTTTCGCTATTAAAGTATTACTTTTCAGGTCACTAAACTGAGCTTGTCCTTCTATCATTTTGTCACATCGCCCCTGGCTGGCCCGGTCTCGAGGTCGTGGATCCTCCACAGTGACACTGCAATCTACTTGCCCAGCTTTTCTGGCAATCTGCACCAGGTCTGAAAGTGCTGTTCTGGGGTGTATATAGTAATTATGGCAGCTTCAGAGGCTATGGGGCTGGGACCCCAAAACCTTCTCAGCTACCTAGAGGTAATCAGTTCTGAGCCTTGAGCAAGGCTGTTTGCAGAACCCCCCTTAGAGTGAGGTAGAAGAAAGAAACAGAGCAATGCGCCCAACTTCTCATGGAGGTTTTATTAGCAGTCTGTCCTCCTAGAAATTCCTAACACAAAGCCGAGGAGGATCCAGTGGACCCGCCTTTTATCCCTGTCAGGTCAAGGTGGGTCAAAAGGTGACAACCAATAACAAACATAGAATTAACATGAACTTGAGAACCATGCTGGACAGGCAGCTTCTAAAAGCTGTCTTCTCTCCAGGGGAGGATAGAAGATCTACTAGCTGAGCTACTGTCTCCCACATAGAATCAGCACTTTTTGAATTGTAGTTGCTTCTATCGATCTTTTGCAAGATTGCCAGAAAGTCTTGCAGACAGCCCAGATGTTTGTTAGTGTGCAAGGCCTGAGTCTCAACTTTAGCTGTTGTTAAAGGCTCTGTTGGAGGGGATTAGAATTCAAAATTTGCGGTGTGAACATTATTCATGTTTAGTTCTAATCACATTTACACTGCTCTTTCATAACTCATCTAGATTAATTGCAATGATGTCAGTCAGCAGCAGGGAATATATTCTGAACAAGGCAAAACCTCACACCTTCCCACTTGGAAAAGGGCAGAGAGCCATAAAATCAAGCCTGGCATGAAAAATGAGAGTATGAAATAATTTAGCACTGTTTCTCCAAATACAGGGACTCAAGTCAGTCAATGGAACTATTTGATTTAAAAATAAATTCAGTATTTTTTCATACAATGTACCATTGTTGTGAATTCACTCCCAGTGCAGTCTTGAGAGAGCTAAAAGCATAAATGGGTTTCTGAAGCAATTCCACTAATTCATGAAGAATAACTTAATTGGTGACTAGAAGAAAATCTGTTCTGGATGCAGACTCAGAAGGCACATGTCTGGCTACTGTGTAGATATACATAGACTTTTTTTAATA
The DNA here is from genome assembly GCA_013399455.1 of Anthoscopus minutus. Taxonomy (NCBI): domain Eukaryota; kingdom Metazoa; phylum Chordata; class Aves; order Passeriformes; family Paridae; genus Anthoscopus; species Anthoscopus minutus. Next base: position 4,651 of record VWYI01028433.1, read on the forward strand.
GCAGTCTCCAGACATTTTCAGCTGGCCACATTCAGAGGAGTGGAGCCAGGCTCAGCAGACCAGTGCCTCACTATTGGTGGTGTTGTGCTTCCTTATTCCCCTTCTGCTCTGGTCTCTGATAACCCAGTCCCTGAATGTATGTGTGTGTGTGTCTCTGCTTGCTGCTGGAAGGCACCCAGATGAACACCACACAGTGTGATGTAAGGCTAGACCTGTCTGTCAGGTTTCAAGAGGAGCAGTAAAAACCCAACCTGGGTGACAGTCCAGCTTTCCAGTCTTTCAAGATGAAACCTCAGAGAGTGGTTTTGTTGAGTTTTTAAGTGAGATGGGTGATATGGAAGATGGCACTTGATTTGACTCTCAAATGCAATATATATTGGTACCCAGGCACATTGCTGTCCTATGCTAGACTGGGAAATCATTATGAACTTTCTTTTGTAAATGGAACTTTATAAAACAACGTAGTTGCTACAGGTTTCACACCTGCTAGACATGACTATGATCAGTGCATGGCTGGATAAATAAATTTACTGTGTATAATGTACAATTGCAGCTGCCTTTATCCTTCTAAATGTACAGCTTGTACATTTGATGTTTGTGCAATAAAGCTTGGAGAAAGAAAAGGTAAACAATAATAACTAAGCATAGGGTTATACTGGGAGACATGTGGACTCAGAATTGTTTGCTTTAAGGCTTCTGGGTAGGAACCGGGATTACTCTCAAACATTAACGTAATCAAGAAAAAGGCATTACTTGCCACCAGCTTTGTCTCATCTCTCCCAGCTTAAAAATTGGTAATGCTGAATGACTTACCAATAACAGTTACCATTTCTATATTCAAGGTATATATATTCAAAACTGGTGTATTCAAAACCTAACGCACCGTGATTTCAAAATGTGCTTAGGTGCCCTTGAAATCTTCAATAGCACATTCATTAGAGAAAATGGGGCCATGACACAATGGAAAGTGAAGGTTTGTGGGAGTCTATATTCTTTACTGTGCATTATTTATTTTATATTTTATAGTTTTAAAGTGTCTAGAATTATGCTGTGTACATTATGAAACAAAAGAGTAACTCTGAGGTTATTTGTCTGTTAATAGGAAAGACTTTAAAGAGGGTGTATGTGAGCCAGGGATGTTGGAGTTCATCACTGTTATCTGAAAAACTGCTTGTGATAAGGTGCCTCGGTTTGGAAGACAGGTGTCTGCTAGGGAAGGCAGGAACCTACCTTGGAATGAAAAATGTAAACCCCCTCCCTCTGAATTACTATAATTTTGAAATCAAGAGGCTCTCAGGCAAAGATATGGGGATAGGAATAACAGTTTGTTACTAGTATGTGTAGCAAGGCAAACAAATGAGAATAACTATGGCACTAACAACAAAACAGAACCAGGGACCCTGTGACAGCCTTCTTGGGTGAGATGGGAAAGGATGGAGGAGAGGCTGTGCCTCACAAACCCCCTGCAGGCAGTCAGTCCCTGTGCTCCTGCCAGGCTCTGAGGAACACCCAGCTGGAATGGCAGGGATGAGCAGAAATCCTGGGCTAGTGGATGAGATGTGTCAGAAGCTCTGCAGCGGTGGCTGGCACTGCAGCACGTTCCGGCAGGACAAGGGGGCGCGACGCCCACAGACAAAAAAGAATAAGAAAAAAGCGCAGCTCTATCTGGGTTATGGCAAATTCCTTTCTTCAAGCAACGGTAGCTCTGAGAGTGTCCTGCTCTGAAGCCCAAGAATCTAGCCAGACTCTAGCTGCCCCGCTCTCCCTTTTTCCTGCCCCATTTCCATCTTAGCCCAGCCAAACTCTTTGCGTTTGTCAAGCACCCACTAAGTACCAGCAGTCAGGCTTCCCCGCAACTAATGACTAAAAATTCTATAGGTGAGAAGGAACAAAAGGAAGGACTCCTAACCCCCAACATTATCTGATCCCAGAACTATCTCAGATAACTGCCTCTGAAGTAGTGACACATTCTGCTGACAGTAGCAGTGTCAGTCTCATGGCCAGAAGTGCCTCCCTGCCTTGGTTGGACTGCAACTTGGTTGGACTGAACTGAGCCATGTCTATCCTGGTGTAATTTCTGGGCTTGCTGATTGCGCAGACAGGCTTTATGTGTCAGTGCCTAACCCCCACCTCAGAGCTTAATGGTAGCAGGAAATTTCCAGTAATTTACTGTTTACAGCACCTAACCAGAAAAGAGGGGTATGAGCTCTGCTTTTCTCTTTATCCTGAGGGTACTACCCCACCATCAGGGTTTGCCCTGCATGTTAGGCTGCCAAGGGCACTGAACACAAGCATTTTCCACTTCTTCTGACAAGCTGAGCCACTGGAGAAGGAAGGAATTTAAAAATTCCTGTAACTGTACCAGAAGGCATGGGGGACATAGTATAGTATTTCAGGTAGTTGATTGAACAATGTGGATTTTTGGACTCCAACCACCATTTTCACAAGACCCCCAGTTTTCTATTTCTAGACTCTTTATGTATTTTGTTTTAAAATAGTCACTCGATAAAATCCTTTCAAAGGTCTTTAAACATTTGCATTTCATGCAAGCATGAAAGAAAAATTTGTAATTATATGTAAAAATAATTAGGGTTATTCTCTATAATGACCAGTATTTAAAAACTATGTAAGGTACATAGTCTCACTTCCAAAACCAAAATTCACTGAAAATAAATATGTTTCTAATTGATTTTCTTTTTTATTAATCCTTAACTAGCTGTTAAGTTGTAGTGTGTGGCACTTCCAATAATTCTTTTGATACAAAGTCTACAATCCTCAGTTTGCTGCGTATGTCCTCATTCAGCAATGAATACAGAGATTATGCTAGTTAGAGAGAGTGATGTCAGAAATACATAGAAAATCTGCTGTCTCTATGCACATATTTCTAGTGATGGCTAGGGCAATAAAGTAGTGCCAGGACTCCATGAAATGAAGGTAAATGCATGCTGTTGCTTATGATTTCAGGAAAACTGGAGTTTATCTTCATTCTGGCCTCAGCCTTTCCAGTTGTTGGCCACCTGGATGTAAAACTACATGACTGTGTCTGATATTTCATATACTTACTGTGTAAGAACATGTTATGCATATATAAAGATGTGCTAGGTCTAGTCTTGTATATGACTCATTATCTGGAATATTTATTTATCTTTTCCAGAGAAAATGAGAGTGTAATTCAAACACACAATTTTGAAGTTTTTTGCTTATAATAACTGGGGCTAGGACATTTCTTTGTTCAATAGATCTAAAAAGAAGAATGAAAAGTGAACTTACAGAGTAAAGGTCTGAGACATCAAAAGACACACTTGTAAGCAATAGAGGATACAGTAAAATGGATAATTATACTACGTTAGAAAGATCAGGCACCTTTGACAGAAAGAAGTGAATACTATGGAAGATAATGAATGAAAAATATTAGAAGAAAATTAAGGAGCAAGGTGTATGTACTAAAGGCTGCAAAGAAAATACTGAACATATTTTACTTTTTTCCCCTTTAACACTATTTAGTCAACTAAAAGGAGTTCAGACACCAAAGTCGAGATAGGTTTCACTCTATCCTTTTTGAAAAAGGATTTGGGAGTGAAGATGAGTTTGAAGACCAAAGAAAATCAGGGCACTAAGAATCAGGCTAACACAGAAGAGAGCATACATAAAATGGAATTATAATAAAAGGGTTGGGTTTTCTTTTTCTGTGATATTTGAGAAGATATTTAGGATTTTTAAATTGTCTGTATAACTAGCAGTGAAAGCAGTAGTAAGCCTCAGTAACTGAGCTTCTCCATTTTCTTGTTTTGAAAGGACATTAGAAGCAATCCAATTCCCTGACTCACTACTTCAGTACATTATAAATCTCTATGCAGAATTACATGCAAACCCTACAGAAGACAGCATGTTCATCAAATGGGGACAAAAAAAGAGTGGTTAAGGTCTCAAAGTATCAAAGAGAGTCTACACATATCAGAGCTCTCCCCGATAGAGCAGCGGTTTTAAGGGTCCTCTGTGTTCTGTGTTGTCTTGTCACAGGAAGTTGAAGTGTAGGGACTGGACATGCTTTTCAGAAGGTTCTTATGAAAACAGAAATGGCGAAAAGCTGAACTGGCTCCATTCACTGTTTAAAGGCTTCCTGACAGGCTGTTCTTGAGTGAATGGTTAATTTCAAGTATGCTTAGAACTTAGACAGAAGGTAGAAAATTTAGAAAATAAAGCAAGTGATTACTGGGAGTGTAGACAGATCACAGAAGAGCCAGGAGAAGGAAACTGTCATATGCCACTTCAGAGGGTTGTTGGAACTTCAGGATAAATGCAAAATATAGTGTAGCATTAAATAATTATTCATTAAAACACACAAGAAGATAACAAGATTTTATTCCTTGACTTCCTTTCTTTAAAAATGAATTTTCATTTATTTGAAAAGTGTTTTTATTTACTGAAATCCATGTTGTGAAAACTGGAGGCAGTACTCATTAAATTAAATGGGATTATCTGACTGGATATAAGGGCGGTTTGTGTTTTGTTTTCTTTTGTGAGGATTGCCAGATACTGGAACAGATTGTGAAGAAGGACTGTGGAGTCTATAATCCTGGAAGTTTTAAAAACCCTGGGGTATTGTATTCAATGGTAGCTTTGATTTGTGGAGGAACCTGGATCTCCCAAGGTTTCTTCCAACATCAGTTATTCTGTTATTCTGTGAATCTGTTTATTACATCTCTGTTCTCTTTATCATGCAGTAAAATGTAGGACATGGGGCCTTATGGTTGTGTCCACACTGCATCTTGTGTATGGAACTTTACATGCTTTCAAAAACAAACAAACAAAGCAGTGACATTCCTTTTCCCATAAGTTATGATTATCTTTGGTTCTCATATGTGAAATACATGCAGAATTAGAGAGAATTTATTGCTTAGGGTTGATTTAGCCTGATCTTAAACCCACTGCAGACCTCAGAAGATTTTCTTTGGAGAGCTTCTTTTAAAGGCCTGTTATAGTAGCCTAGCAAAATCAAAGGATAACAACTATGGAAAACTTTAATAGCACATTTGTGGCAGTGTTGGTTACATATCTGGTTGACAATGCCACTGTTGGTGAGAGTTGTCCCATCTGCCCATTTACTCTGCTTGCATAAGATATCAACAATGCTATGGTGTAGAACAGAACCCGGCAGGCAAAAATACAATTGAAAAGATGCTAAAGGGTGGTAATAGGGTAGATTAACTTATCAGAACTATCTGATTATGTAGAATATCACAGATATAGTGACCCGGATTTAAGAGGATACTCCAGTAGTGCATATCCTTGATAAGCATTGCCTGATGGCATGTCTATGGAGTGACATGCCGAAGAAAATATTAAAATTTCCTGAAAAAAAACCCAAACCCTTAGAAAATAAATTAATGGAAAATAATGTGTTCCTTGCTGTGTCATTTATAAGGATTTAGAATGGATAAGGAGGAAGAGACTGTCACATGTGAAATGTCTCAGCTGCTAAAACCCAAATGTGATCTTTCTAAAGAGTTGAATAATTCACTAAGTGGTTTCCATTTCAGAATGTGGGTTAGTGAAATCACACACTCTTTTGGCATTAGTTTCCACTGCATAAAAAGCAGTTCCTTATGTCACATTAACATATATGAACAACTAGGCTGAGAAAGAGGGTTAAGTAATTTTTTTTTTTTTAAGAAAGAAGGTTTTGTAAATTTTATTACAAATACAAGACCTAGGCTGTGCTGGTTTTGACCTTAGTTGGTA
>VWYI01028434.1:0-17549 GCA_013399455.1 Anthoscopus minutus
AAAGTATACGTAGTTTATAGTATAAAAGGTAGCACCAGTACTGGGGGAGGGCAGAGTGCCTTGGTCTGGTCTGCTGAACAGACCTTTGCAGGCCAGCTGAAAATGTTTTTCTGATAACCAACAATAAACAACCTTGAAACCAAAAGCCAGACTTGTTCTTGGACAGCTGGATTGGAGAACAGAGACATTTTACATATCTTGGGGTCATCTTGACCACAGGAAACCCCGAGAACTCCAGAAGGACTGCAGCCACCATTCAATCAAATAGCTACCAACACCCTGAACAACAGGGTGTCAGGGTATATTCTGACACTGTCAGTGGCTTTTTTTGTTGTTTTTGTTGGTGGTGGATTCGGTTTTTTGTACTATTGCATTTCCATTTTAATTTTAAAACAGTAAAGAACTATTATTCCTATTCCCATATCTTTGCCTGAGATACCATTGATTTCAAGATTATAATAATTCAGAGAGAAGGATTACACTTTTCCATTTCAAAGGAGGTTTCTGCCTTCCTTAGCAGACTCCTGTCTTTTCAAACCAGGACAATGGACAATGCAGAACAGAAGAGATTGCTATATCCATAGAGTTGATATAGAAGGTAAAATAACTCAATATTTTACTTAGATTACTGCTTGCCATATTTTTATTACTGGCCATAGTTAGAAATAAGATAATGGTTAGAGAAAGTACAGTAATTTACAAAAGAAGCATGCATATGAATTTTTTTCTGCAATGTAGTAGTGTTAAGGGATTGATTAAAAACAAAGTTCATTACTGCTGATTGTTTATGTGATAATTACAAAGTTTAGTTGACATTATTGCCTGTGGTTGCTAAACACCAGTGTCATTTCTGTAACCTTCAATGGAAAAATTATGGGTTTTCATTCACAGACACTGAAAGGTTGAATTAGAACACAAATAAATCAAGGCTTTGCAGTATACGGGGAAAAAATGAAGGCACCAATGTCTTTTGTTTTGGAATTAATTTTATTTTATGATTCAAAGCTGGAGATCTTTTACAGGGTTCATGGAAAATTTTAGTATTGAATTTGGTGTTCATCATTAAGAGTGAATTCTGGCAATGTCATAGAAGGAGTAGATCTGTAATTAATAGAGTTTCTGAAGACATTGAATATGTGTTCACTGTATATATTCCTGGTAAATTTTTTCCTATTCCATTTAAGGCTGCCATTTTAATTGTCAGTTGCACTGATTTGGACAGCAATAGTTGCTGCAGACACTTTTGCAGGTTATTTACATAGTCTTACAGGCTACCCAGGCTTCTTGCATTGTCCTTGTCTAGTGGGTCTGAGCTCCAGTTGGTGCACCCACTCTTCTTGTGTAAGAGTACCTCAAATCCAGTGCTTCTTTTGTCACATGCAGTTGTCATACCTACCTTAATTGTAATGAGACTGGATAAGAAGGAGCATTTCTGGTTTTAATACAGAATCAGGAAATAAATATTATTCACTATTTAAATGTACTATTAATAAATAGCTGTTGGTCTCTCTCAAAAAAAATATTTTTTACAAACTTTAAGACAGTGTAAAGATGAGTATTTAAGCCAAGCCTTATCAAAATTAAAATTTTTCCCCTTCAGATATTCATCTAAGATCAGATATACTGATCTTGCATCACATCAATCTTAATTATAAGTAGTGTAGATTTGTATTTTTCCTGGTATTCTCATTATTAGGTATCAGTATAATCAAGCAGAATAAAAGAGGATGACTTTTTAAATAATGACCAGGAATGTCTAGAAAGACTGGCTCTATTTAGCATGCTGAAAACATGGCTAGTTCATACCAACAGTATAGCTCCTCTTTTCCCAGTTACAAAATACATTCATTATTTAAGAGTGTTCCTGATCCAAAGCAACTTCTTATCATGTCCTTGAGATTTGCAGATCAAACATTGGGACCTGTATCATAGAATCACAGAAACCCTGAGACTGGAAACCTCCAGCATCATCAAGTCCTACAATATGTAAAAGTGTAACAATAATGGAGCACAAATCTCTCCATCATGTACCAGTCTCCCTGAGCTCTTTCTTTGGCAGCCTCAGCTGCCTCACAAGCTGGAGACCTCTTCTCTCTGGACAGCACTAACAGCAGGAGCTGCAGAAGGGACTTAATCTTTGCCACCTCCGGAGCCTCCGCTCCCTGCCTTTGCTGCAGCTTTTCCTCCCACATGTACAACCTGTAATGCAGTGGAAGAAAATCAATACTTGGGGTCTAAAGTCGACAAAGTCTTTGGACAAGTGGAAACAAACCTAATTCATATCTCTTCCTCTTCAGGACTGTTTAAGACATGCTATAAGGCATGTGTATATATATATGTGTGTGTATATATATATATATAAAATCCTATTTATAAGAGCAAAAGCTCTTTGTTTCATCATTATATGTGATGAAATAGTTGTTTTAGGGAAGAGTTCTGATGTTAATTGAAGCTCTCTAAGTATGTATATAGATAAATATATCTTCATCTAAGATCAGATATCCAGATCTTGCATCACAGCAATCTTAATAAAAAGTATTTTATATAAGATCCATATTTTTTGTCATAGTCTCTAATTAGAGACTCTAATTAGAGTATAAGCATATTCAAGCCAAATAGAAGAGGATAACTTTTTAAATAATGACCTGGAATGTTTAGAATCATACATATCATATGTATGTACATATCAATACACACATATTGGGAGAGTTCCCTTATCCACCCTAGTTCATCCCCGTTTAAATATAACGATGGTTAACTGGATCCTAGTATTTCCAAGGATTTTAGGAAGGTTTTTTTATTCATATCTTCTGTATGCTAATTCTCTATAGGAAAAAAGAATGCTTGAAATTTCACATGTCATGGTAATAAAAATGAAACATGTTATGAAATATCAAGTTCATTAGTTCATAGGCATTTTATGTAGTTTCATGGTCAACTGTTTGGCAAACGTCTAGATTTAGAGCTGAAGGAGTTCCTGCACTGAGACAGTATTCCTCTGCATAATCTTCAGTGATTTTTTGAGAAAAAATAGATTAAGCTGAATGGATCAATGCATTTGTGACCTAATCTCCTATTGGTTGCATAAAATCTAATGCAAACCTTTTGAAAATTTAAAAACCACAACAATTATTACCTCTACATGTAATTTTTTAGACAATATTTTTCAGCTCTGTGCTGCAGGCAGCATTCTTCTTTTGTGCTGTGCAAAGGGCTGACATTTGCATCTACAGCCCAGAATTCCCTGATACTGAGATCTACTTTTTCGTGTCATGTTTTTCTGCTACAATCAACCTCAGTTTTAGTATCAAGTATAATTTTTCATCTGCATTTCCCTTCTACAGCAAGTCTTTTCTTGCTGTTTTCCCCCGTAGCTTCCTTAATTTGATCTGCTGTTTTTCTTCCAGAATCGTGTTTGTCTGCATGGTCTGTTTTAGCCAATAGGGCATTGGGATAACCAAGACAAGCTGACAGTTTCTTCTCATTTTTACTTCTTTAATGCACATTATCCTGTGATGGAGCACAGGATGTGCTTGCTTTCCTATAAAGCAGCTCAGATTGGTGAGACCAGGCAGACAAATATTTTGTGACTGAGCAGGGTTTTGGTGTTTCTGTAGAGTCACAGAGTGAAGGAAAATACTTTGTTTATTATCACATGGCCATAGAATTTATTGCAAATTTACTTTATAGTAGAGATGTACGTATATCTGAGGGCTTTCTTTCCTGGATGTGTAAATCATTAACAGAACTCTGTATGGGGTCAGTAGGCAGCTTATGGTTTAAGCAAATAGTGCTTATTTTTATCTAGGACACATGGATACAGCAAAGCGTAAAACTGTTTAAGGTTCGAATTCAGCAATACCTCCTCTCAAAAATGACATCTGAAATTTTATGGTTTGGGCACACAGTAATGGCTCAAAATAAAAAGACTCCTTTTCCTTACAGAAAATTCAGCTACTGGAAACAGCTCCTGCATAGAATCTGCTTAAACTAAGCTGCTTTTCCTGCTTCTCCATCTTCTCTTGCACTCAGTGCACTCAGGCCCTTTATTTCTTTGAAGAGCATTTAGCACCTTGTCCTCACCCTTGAGGTCTGCTCAGCCCTGCTGCAGTTACTCCATCCCTAACCTGTGGCTCTACTCTTTTGCACTCTCCTGTGTCAAGATCATTGTTACTGTTCTTTCCATCAAATACATTTAGGTCAACATAAACTTTGTCTTTCACTTCTTTCCACAGCATAAAGAACATCTAAGGGGCAAGTTAATACTTTGTCTTGCTGAGACAGGTAGTGAAGGCTTAAATTTATAATCTGAGTTTTGTGATATTCAGGTTTATCTCTTTTTAGAATACTCAGTGTCATCGTTGTTGGCTTCCAAGAATACTTTCATCAACACCTATTTCTTCTACAAGTTCTTCCAAACTCCTTCTTAGCTTGTGACTTCCTACTTGATCCTTCTCAGCTTGTAAGGTGTTAGCTATAGGAATGCATCACAACCTGAAGTTTGAAAAATAAAGTGTAAAAATGCAACATTACACTAATTATTCTTGTTAGCAACTCATTTAAGAATAATATGCTGTGCAAAACTAGTTTGCATGAGTTCACTCTAATCTTGAAAAACCTAACTGTACATCATCCTAAAAACAGACTGCAAAAGGTGGTAAAAATGTTTTTTAAAGAAAAGCTTGTTTTTGCTTCATCTTTCTTTTTTAAACAGGAAAAATATATACAGTATAAAAAAATGCATATAGTCTTAAAAGCTTTGATAGTAAAACAACCTTCCAAGTTTTATTTTCAGCTGTATTCAATGTATTTCATTCACTGTGCCATTTTAGAAATGGAAATAATGATAATTTCTTTGCAGTTGATGAGGTGTGAGAAAAGTTGTGAAGCTTTTGTAAAATTTGGCAGGGAAAATTGTAGCTGTATTGACTTTTTAATTTTTTTTATTGGAATTACCTCTGTGGAGTTGAAATCAGCTGTTTACTTAAAGAGATATAAAATTTCTCCATTTATTTGTATAAAAGGTTCCTTATTTATCTGAATAAGAGGAAGCATCTGAAAAATTAGGCCAGCTGGTGCAATAAGTGCCTTTTCAAAAAATATTGCATAAGAAAATGCAACCAGAGAATGGAAAGAATAAGTACATAGTTACTGACATTCAAGAATAAGAAAGGTAAATATTTCAAGAAAGGAATCCCAAGAGATCTTATTGGTCTATTTATTGTGATGAAGGGGACACTAACAATTTGCTTTCAGGTTTTCATTTCAGTTGTTTATACACAAAAATAGAGAGATTAATATTTTTATCTTCAAATCAGTTTTATCACTGAAGGTATTACTGGAGTTCTGCTGCATTTTTATTTTTTCTAATCCTATTTCCAGAGTTATTGCTATAAACAGCATGGTTTTATTTAAAACAAAGATGTTACATTTCCCATGATTTAGAATACATTCTGAGTCAGAGTGGCACTTGTTTAGTTTTTCCCAAGTATTCACAAGGTCCTAATATATTCATGTTGTGTGAGGAACACTCCCCATACAAGCAGAAAAACATCAGTGGAACTTGCAAGGTTCATGCCTTGCATAGCCAAAACCAAAAAAACAAAACAAAAAGAAAAAGAAAAAGGTGGGAAAGCATAAGAGATTTTTGAAACCTTACTGTATTTTCTGTTGCTGGATAAGGGCAAGGTGGTATCTTTTCTCTACACATCAACCTTAATTGTATCCATCCTTGATTAAGTAACATCAGCCTCTCACCATGGTGAAGAGAATTACGCATGTGCTCCTAGGGCCTTGAGGAGGTATCTCCAGCCTTAGGGACTAAAAACAATGAAGTGATAATTTGTTATTGATATAACTGCATTTATTTCAATAGCTGTAAACCTGAACAGTTGTTGTCAGTGATGTTATTGAACAGGCAAACAGTCTTTTTGTAACAGGCCAGGAGGCTGTGTGGCACCTCCTCTAACAGGGGACAGTGACATTAACAGGAACACACTAGAGCTAGGAACATGCAGCTCTCATGAAAATGACAGAGGAAAATGCATTGCCACCTATGCTAATCTTTTTCATCGTAATGACAGGCAGCTGCATCAGGCTAGCTCTTTGTAGCATGTTGATTTCAGAATTACTTTTTCCCCAAGCACAAAATGTTCTTGAACTATTTCTTCTGCACACAAAGTTTGAACAGGTTTTGTTTTAGTAGTGGGCTGTTGTGGGCTTTTTTGCTTCTTGTTCTTGTGCAGTTTTTGGAATGTTCATCCCAAAATGGCTAGGAAAGGCTGATAATATTGCACCAGTCAAAATGTGTGATCCTTTCCTGAGCCTGTAATAAAATCCCTGATTTAAAGGCTGTTTCATTATCAGCCGTTTGTCCTGAGTATGTGAGAGCCCACAGGCTGATTCACAGTCTTTGCTGAAACCCTGTCTGTTTTATCCTCCCTACTGAGACCACCTAGTTTATTTGCAACAAAGTGGATTTCTAACTGCATCCATACACAGGTGGTATTAACAGAGGGAGGTTGAAGTACACCGTACAACAAGGGGAATAATTCAGTGTCAATATATCACTTAGTAATTGTCTCACATATAATTGTTTTTAGTATTTTGGTGGGGTTTTACATATGTTTGCTGTCCTAGCTGACAGTTCTATGGAAGCTGAGGAATTTTTTTTTATTTAATAAAAATTATTAAAGATTAAAAATTATTAAAAATTATTATCTTATTCTAGAAAAATTAAACACAATTATTGTTTCAAGTAAAGATTGTTTTGAAGAAACAGCGGTATCTCATTAGAATTAATTTTCATGATCTATTTCAATTTTTTTTCCTTTTATAGATAAATATAGACATTCATATTAGTTTGGTGTGGTATACCCTTTTTCATGTAGGTCAAGTGCTTTTTTCTTTTTTTCCTAGATTGTTCATACTTAGCCAAATGTTATGGAAAGAACTGTCCTTTTCATTTCACACTTTTCATTTACTTCCAAAATGGAGAAAGGGCAAAAAACATCATGGAATTAATACACAATTACTGCATCAGAAAGACAGCCTAAAATTCAGAACAGTGCTCCAAGTTAGTAGAGAGTTTGGATTACAACCAGACAGTGACAATGGGACAGTAAAGCTATAAACAGAAAGGAAAAATACAGGCCTCCATTTTGATGGCAGTAGTCCAGTACCTGCAGGGAAGTCACTGGGAGGATGAGCACAGGCTCTGCATTGTAGGAGGACAACAGATAACAGGCATATGTTGAAACAAGAGAGGTCCTCACTGAGTATCAGGTCCTGCTTGTTCGCCCTAAGGATAGTCAGGCAGTGGAACATGCTGCCTCAGAGTCCTGGTGCAGTACCCATCCTTTGAGAATTTCATGCTGTGAATAGATAAACCCAGAGCAACGTGTTCTGGTCTCGTGAGTGTGTGCCTTCAGCAGAGGATGGATTAGAGATCCTCCATTATGAATTATTCTTTAGTTCTGTGGGTTTGTACTGTTCTAATAAACCTTAATAGGTCCCATGAAATTTGGGTGACACTGCTGGGTCTTTATGCTGCTTTTGTTTTCAATTTTTAGTGCATTTTTATACAATCTGCTTCCATACAGACACAGTCTTTTTCTGTGATTAGCATTTTCTGAATTAAATTATTCCTCTGCATGTCCCACACAGTTACCTCTGCTTTTTTAATCCTTCATTAGCAGGGCTTTCAGTAAGAAGTAGCATGTATTTAGCTGATCTTTTCAGTCTTGGCAATAAGATTTACCTGTCATAATAACTTAAGGTAATTCAACACATGCAGGAGAACATATGGGTGTCTCACACTTCTTAACCTTGCAGGTTGGTTTTCTCAAGCATTTAAGCTGCAAATTTTCACAGGATTTCATGGAGCTCTAAACAAACATGTACTTGGTTTTCCACATTCCACACTAAACAACTGTTCTAAGTCTTGAGTTAAGGTCACCTGCCTTTTTTTGGCTTTCTTACCTGTGTTCAGACAAACAGTACTGATTGTTCTTCAAGAACATTTTTAGAACATGTTTTAGGGCATTTCTTTTGAAAATACAGTTAAACAAATACATGCTTCTGCAAGTCTAATTTGACAAACAGAAACAGTTGGCTAATTTCAGGGTGGCAACATGAGTCCTTATATGCAAACTTTCAATGTTTAATATGCAACTTGTGAAATAGCCATTAATTGCCAAGTATTTGATTTCTCTCTAAAAAAATTGCAGAGGTAAGTAACTCGGTACTTCTTCCCCTACCACAGTCTTTTCTCCCTCAGCTTCCTCTCCCTTCTGCATGTTCACATGTATAGCCACACGCAACAGGAGACAGTTTTCCTTTTACCTTTGTCTTCCACAATTCTGCTACAAGCATGTCCTTTCTCTTCTTTCTCTGCAGGGGTCTTTTCTTGATCCTCCTTCATTCTACCCTCACACTGTATTCTGCATTTATCTGAATAGACAGTTCTATCTGTCTTCTCTGTAGTGATTGCCAAAGAATCTACAACTCCACACATTTCCTTCTGACTTTTGTCCAAACAAATCTACTGGCCTGTCTCTTTGACATTTCATTGTGAGTTTTTCACCAGCAGAGCAGGCTAGACAAGGCTCAAAGACAATTCCTAATCAGTCGTGCAAATATCTTTGTTTTTCATGTTCTTCCTTAACTTTTGTAGCTGTTTCAACCATGCTGCCAAATAAGCAGCAAGTAACTTTTCACATCTGCATTCAGATACAAGCCATCTTTCAGATTCTTTTGTATTACTATTCTAAAATATTGTATTTCCTTTCTTCAGCTTCATGTATTTTACATTAAGCTGCCACTAAAATAAAAAGAAAATTTGAGCAAGAATCAAGTAAACCTCATTCCTTTCCATCCAAGTACCTTAAAGATGAACCTATAGTTAGAGTCTGTCCTGATTATATTTTTTTCTGTTCCTTTAACTCTTACATTCTCAGCCAGAATGGAAAAAATGGGACAAAAGAACAATTCTAGGCCAGATTACTACATGTCATAAGTAATAAGATATTTGGGACTGATTTTCCTAGAATGAAATTTAACTTACACCTCCTGGTTTCTAGGCAAATGACCAAACAAGTCCATTCTTACCCAACTGAAACAATAATTTGTAGTCCACATGGTTTTTTAAAAGTTTATGCCCTCTTTGCTCAGGTGGCATCCCATAAAAAAAGGACTGCATGGTTGGAGTGAACAAAAACACTGTTACAGACTTAATAGAAAAAAGTATAAGAGAGGATTTCAGGAAGAGGGAAGCTAGTATTAAAGTGGCAAGGTGAAATAACTTCTTAGAAAATCAAACTTTTTTAGTTCTACTGCATTGAAAACCGTGTTTTTTCTTCCAGGATGGTCTCAGCTTTAATCATGTGCTATTGACACATTTCAGAGCTTAACTTCTGTTGAGTCAGTATTGCAAAACTGTTACTAAGAGAGCTTTTGTTCTCACAAAATTACAGACTTACTATATTCAAGGGCACAAAGTGTTACCAGTGGCCAAAAAGTATTCACTGCAGCTGAGGGTGTAAGGGGTAAGTCATGTCCCAAGCCACTCATCATACCCTGACACCATCAACAAAGGTTAATAGCACTGTGTGGAATGGAGTTATTTGAAAACAATTTTGTTTCATACCAGCTGTCTGTGATTCAAACCTCATCTCCTGGCTTGAGAATAGGGATGGTACATTAATCATTACAACAACCAGGATGAGTATTTTCTTCCTCTATGCTGCCATGGTAGAGCTGGCAGAGAGCCCATTTCCTCAATTCACAATGTCCTTAGTCAGTGTATTGGTTTTGTGTGAGAAGGGTTTCGTAGCAGGGGATTGCAGGGGTGGCTTCTGTGAGAAGCTGCTAGAAGCATCTCCCACATCCAACAGAACTAATGCTGGGCAGGACCAGGATAGACCCACCACTGGCCAAAGCTGAGCCCACCAGTGGCAGTGGCAGCATTTCTGGGATGAAAACTGCTGCACACCCACAGAAAGGAGAGAGGAGTGAGGATGTGTGGGAGGAACAGCTCTGCTAACACAAGGTCAGTGAAGGAGGAGGGGCAGGAGCTGCTCCAGAGATTCCCCTGAAGCCTGAGGTGCAGCCCATGGTGAGGCAGCTGTGTCCCTGCAGCCCCTGGAGGTCTGTGGTGGAGCAGAGATCCACCTGCAGCTCCTGGAGGAGCCCACACAGGAGCAGGGAGATGCCCAAGGGAGGCTGTGACCCCATGGGAAGCCCACCCTGGAGCAGGTTTGCTGGCAGGAGCTGTGACCCCACAAGGGCCCCACAGTGGAGCAGCCTTCCTGGGAGGGACTGCACCCTGTGGAGGAGAGGGTGATGAAGCAGTTCAAGAAGAACTGCAGCCCATGGAAAGGAGTCATGCTGAGTAGGAGAAGTTTATGGAGGACTGTCTCCCATGGGAGAAACCCCATGGGAAAAAGGGATGAGTGTGAGGAGTCCTTCCTCTGTGATGAACTGAGCACAACCCTCACTGCCCATTCACCTACCCTGGTGGGGGGCAGAAGGGTAGAGATACTGAGAGTGAAGCTGAACCTGAGTAGAAGGGAGGGGCTGAGAGCAAGTGCTTTAAGCTTTTGGTTTTTTCTCATTATTTTACTCTGAATTGATTGGTAATATATTAAACTCATTTCCCTGAGCTGAGTCTATTTTGCTTATGGCAGTAATTGGTGAGTGATTTTTTCCTGACTTATCTGAACCCAGGAGCCTTTCCTTGTGTTTTCTCTCCCCTAACTGGCTGAGTGGCAGAGTAACAGAGCAGCTTTGGTGGGCACCTAGCATCCAGACAGGGCCAACCCACCACCATCAGATGCTCCACCAAGATGTCATAACATAGTACTCTTTTGATCATAAAAGTAGGGGGCTTTGCTATGTTTTAGTGTCAAACAAAATTGTATAACTTAAGCTGCTGGAAAAACAGACCTGCATGTTTTGTAGACGTTATTAAGGACAAAGACTCATATTCCCCAGCAATAAAATGTGTGCTGTCAATCTAGAATTTTTATAAAATTATTATGATTAAGACGTTCTGGGATATAGTTTCATTGCAATCAGTGAAAATTACATTCAAATATAAATGCCAAGTATGTATTTCTAATTAGGGGTTACCAACCTGAATGCTAACGGAGAGAGAGAAAAAAATACCAAGAAATGACAAAGTTTTATTTTCCATGCAGTTAGCCAAACACAAACAGATGAACTTTCTGAAGAATGACAGTTTGTTCCCAGGTTGAGAATTTATATGACTTATTTAATGGTTTGGCTGTAAAGTCAAAAATAAAGTGGTTTGTAAAGGAATTCAGCCATTGGCTGATGCCTTTGTTATGAGCAGATTTCCTCTAAAAAAGGAATCAGATTTTGACTAATGGAAAAGATCATATAAAATAAAATAGGAGATTCAGGATTAGAATCAGAATTTTCTGATCCTTTGTGCTAGTACTTATACATACATACGAGTGGAAAATGAGCATTGCAGAGCTCTAAAACAAAGTTCTTCTCAGAACTGACCTCATTATCTCCCTGTTTCTCACTCAATAGAATTAGTTGTATATTGTAGCTTTATTTTTCAAGTGTTGTCCTGAAGGGTTAGAAAGACTCAGTCTAAAGCACCTGGAGTTCTATCTGGAGCTCCCTAGTAGGATAAAACATGGGCATATCACAGAAAATCCAGAAAAGGATGTCTGAGAAAATGAAGAGAGGGATGGAATTGTTCTACCAGTAAAACAGAACTTTTAGGGGAACTTCATCAATGGGTAAATGAGGAAGTAAAGTGGATAAAGCCAGGCTTTTCCCAGTGGCATCCAGGGAAAGGACAAGAAATAGCATGAACAGTATTACAGGAAAATGCACTTAAACATAAGAAAAAATTTACCTATTGTGATAGAAGTCAAAGAGCAGCAAGGTCAGTTGTGGAGTTTCTCTCCTTGGAGATATTCAAAGCAGAACTGGACATGATGCTGAGCAAACTGTTCTAGCTGACCCTGCTTTGAGCACTGCCGGGGACTAGACATTCCCCAAAGGTCTTCTAACTACATCCATTCTATCATTCTTTGAAATGTTTGCTAAAATTTCTGCCACTTGCATTTTTTTCTAGTTATTTACAACAAAATCACTACTACAAATTATCCACTCCATGAATAATCCCTTCAATCTAAAGTCCTCAAAGTGTCTTGGAAATATTCATTTCAATCAACTTGGAAACTATAAGTGCAGTTAAAAAGACACACATCTCAGTGAGATGCCCACCCATTTTGCAGATGAACAAGTTGTCAGAGACTCAGCTACGGGAAGAGATGGGAGTAAAACCCTGGTGCTGAGTTCTAATTCTTGCTCTTCAGCAGCAGAAAATACACGTGGTTTCTGATACTCACTTCTGTCTTCTCAAACTCTAGGATGGTATCTGGAAGACTTGGTGTCCACCATGATGGTCTGCTCTATTTTTTCCCTCCTTTTATGTGGAGCTTTGTGTTCCAAAACTCAAGACTTCCACAGTGGAAATTACAAATGCCAGATCTTGTGCAGCAGCAGCAGCAGGTGTCTAAACTGAGATTCTAGTTTTAAAGGTTTTTAACCAATGAAGGTTCCTACACAACATGGAGAATTGTATCTCATTTTAACATTTATTGTCTGTATTTCTGGGATGGTTTTTAACATAGTTATTGATATTATTGGTGCAGCAGTACATTTTGCTGGTGGTTTATATCTCCATTTGATACATTTACCACATAACCTCTAGTACTTGCCCTGTCATGGTACCAAAAAACCAAATTATTTCCTATCCCTTTCAATTTCTAGTAAATAATTGATTGTATATATTTAATGCACTAAGTGGCAAAAATGCATTATTTGCGTGACATAAAATTGATTTCATGTTAAAGTGTGTACTAGTGAATTAAATTCCATAGCTAAACAGACACTGAAAGCCTGTTACTAACATCCAGATTCCTGAAGAATAAAGGTTCCTATTTTGTATAGCAGTGTGGTTGTTACTGTGTAGTTGTTGACTTGGAGATTTTCTGTTTGTCTATACTGTTGTATACACATAATTGTGAAACTCTTCTAGGCATACACAGGTTAAAAATGTAAGGACTCTTGCTCAAGTTAGAGGTTTTGAGATCTTTAAAAGAATCCATAGCCTTTTCCTTTCATATGCCTCTCTGCATACATCAGTGTTTTCAAGCACCTGTTTCACCTTTCAAAAAGGTAATTTTGTTTATGTGATTAAAGAGCTGATTAGTAAGAATGGGAAACTGAAATAGTGGAGCAGATTTTGAAATGCTGGGTGCATCAACAACTTGCAGAACCACTGTTCTTTTTCACCTCTAGAGGAGGAATGTTACAGAAATCTCTGTTGAAAGCATTGTCCGCTTGATTTCTTTTTCCTATTGAAGAGTAAGTAGACTGTGAGCAGTTGCTAAATGTTGCTGTGTTTCTTTAGCTTTCCAAAGTTGAGGTCTGTCTCTTATCTGGATGGGGTAACAGCTAATTGCTGTTTCTAATTGCACTTTCAGCTTCCTTAAAGGGCAGAAACCTATCCATACATGGGGTTAATGCTGGTGTTCATATCTGTATGTCTGTGGCAGATCCTCAATCTGCATTATTTTCAGTATCTGTGCATCCAGAGGAGTTCACACTGTGGTCCAGAAGACAGAATTGAGGTAGGCTGTAGGCTTCTGAACAAGTTTAAGAACACCGCAGAGGTGCTGAACTGAAAATATTCTCACTGTGTTTGTTACTCAGCAGTATTCATCTGTGAAGAATAATTGACCTGTATTTTTGAGCAGTTAATAATTTTTATACCAAGCACTGTACTGTATAGAACATGGCTATGCAAATGTTTAAATGAAGATGAGACTCTGAAAGTGAAGTAAAAAACAGCTTTAAGAAAGCTGAGTTTAAAAAGCAGAAAAATGGTATTTACGGTCCAACTGAATTCCGTTACTCACTTGGTCTACTTATTTTTAAAATGTATGTTTACATCTAAAGACTTCAAAATGCCACAATTATCCATCCATACTGTCTGCAATAGATTTGCCCTCTTAAGGTTCTGTTGCTATTTTTGTCTTGAAACACCATCTTGAGCTAACCTCAAAACCTGTTCTTCATCCAAACAGCAACTTTGCAAACTGAGTTCCCCACTCTCTCTCAGCTGCACCTGGGTCAAAACTCTGTAGGGCACAAGGAAAATTGCCTCTTCTATGCACTTTTGTGACTGGTTCTTAGAGCCTTACTATTTTCTGTGAGCTCAAGTCGAGAGAAGAGCAGCTGAGTCAGTGAAGTGTATAGAGAGTAAATCCTGTGAGGGGTGTCTAGTGGTCTAGAAAAGGAGGCTCAAGGGGTAGCCTTATCACTCTTGGCAAATCCCTGAATGGTGAGCATAGCTAGGCTCTTCTCCCAGGCAGCAAGTGGCAGGACAAGGTGAAATTGTCTCAAGTTGTACCAGTGAAGGTCCAGGATGGACATCAGGAAGAAGTTCTTCATGGAAAGAGTCATCAAGCATTGTAAGAGGCTGTTCAGGGAAGTGCTGAACTTGCTCAAGAAAATACTGGGCATGGCACTTTGTCACAGACAGGCTGACAAAGCAAAGATCAGTCACAGGTTGGACTCAATGATTTCAGAATTCTTCTGTGAGCTGGTTCACATTTGTTTTGTTCTGTGTGCTGGTGTTTGACACCCAAGACTGGTTTATTGATGGTTTTGTCAGAGATGTAGCCATCTGCAGGAAGCCCAGATTTCAAGTGGAAGCAGACCTTAAGGAAGATAGAAACCTGAACGGTTTTGGCTCAAGATATGTACCATGACCAGTTTAAAAAAAAAAAAAAAAGAATTTAATTTGAAAGTCTGGTGACAGGATTTAACTCTGTCAGATCATATAATCAACATACCGTTAGTGGGGAAAACAAATATTAAATTAAAAGAGGAATTTAAAACATGACATTGTTATTCTTTAGTGATTTTTCCCTTTACTGTGACCTAGGGCATGAAGCCAAGCAGATTCAGATATATGAACATAAAGACATTACTGAAAAAATAACTTGAAAAGATGCAGGTAACAATAATGGCTAAAGGGTGAATCCAAGTTTCACTAGAAATTACTTTTTTATCAGCGGAAAAGGTCATCCTTTATGCAAGCAAGGATTTAAAGCCTTGCTGCTATTACTTAAAGTAATACCCACAGTTACAGCATTTTTCCTCCTGCCATTTCATAAATGTCAGCATAAGGTTTTTATTCCAGGGATTGTGGAAGAAATATAGTGGATTACACACAAAATGAATGTTTTTACCATTTGAAATATGATTGGGTAACTGGGTGCCTACAAAGAGCCTAAAAATGAAAGTTGACTGTGTTGGGATATGAAACACAATAGGTTGATGGTAATTATAGAGGTTGATATCGATTTCTGGTGATCTAAATTACCATGCTCAAAATTATATAGGTTCTTACTAAAATTTCCTAGTTTGCTGCAATGTACCATTAAGTCCACACTACAAAAGGCAAGCATGAATGTTTCTGATGCTTATGCCTTTTCTTTGATTCCTTGTAGATATTAAATACTTCTAAAACAAGTGTCATTTCTATTTCAAACTTACTAACTTCAAATTTGGGAGGTGATAGGGCATTATGATTTTGTGAGATAGCCTTTGTGGGATTAAAAGATGCAGACTTGACATTTCAGGTGCTTGAGCACAAAAAAAAGTCAATCTTTTTCTAACTGCAGTTACTGAAACTTTTGAATTTTGGGTTCAGTTTCTTTTAAGTAGAAATCAGATAGATTTGCTTGCAAATAACTCTGAAAGGATCACTCCAGTACCACATTCCCACCTTCCCCTTTGGCCCCTAAGCTGAATGTGGATTTATAATCTTGAAGAAGCATGCCATTTCAAAGACAGGGGACACCAGCACTGAGTCCAGTGTTTCAAGGTAAAGTCATTACACAGTGTAATAAAGCCTATAAAACCTGGTAATTACTGTACACACTGTGGGTCCAATCTGAGACTTTGTGCAAATAAGAGATTTTGCAGCCACTAAAAGCTAGGCAATATGCAGTGAATCAAGAATATATGCTGAAAAAAACAAGCATAGCCTGATGTATTGATACATGCTCCAGCCAAAATTTCTTCACTTTATTCTTTTTTCAACAAACAGCAGAAGTGTACTGGCAAAAAGAGTTAAAATAGACTTTGGTCTAGTATAGAATATATTTTTTATTTCTTGAAATATTTTCTTCTCCAAATGGTAAAGTAGCAATTTCTTCATTATTTAACCACGTGTGTAAACTCCAAAGAGGATCAGGGCAAACTGCTACATTCATGTTAATCTAGCTGGGCACATTTTTTGATACAGCAGAGGTAAGAGAGAAGCAATTTTTTTATAAAAACTAAACACTGTCCACAATCTAAAACTTAATATCTCATAGTTAGTTCATGTATTTGTGAAGCTATTTTTGTATTTGCTGCACCATGAAGCTTCCTTTTTCTTTGCAAAATTAATTTCTTCAAATAAATTCTTGACACACGTTAATTTATGATTAGAGATGCAAATATTACTATTCATCAATAGGAGACAGTGTTGTCATTGCAGTTCCTAAGGAGCTGAGCAAATGAGTTAATGAATGAATGGGTTAATGAATGAATTCATTCATAAATTTACCTTTAACCTCCAGAGATTGCAGTGTTAGTCTTTATTCTGTAAACAAGTACATGAAAGTCTCATAGTCTGCAACCTCAGGGTCATTTCCTTATACTTCGGAACAAAGGAAAAATCTAAACCACAACTCACCATAGCTGAGAATCTCCAAAGCTTAGCAACCTGAGTTGAAGATGGAGAGTAGAGCAGGTTAGTGCTATACTTCACTCAGTTCATATATTCATCGTGAAGAAATCATAAGGGAAATTTGTACACTTGATCAAAGGATGGATCCAATTCCCTCAGACTGCATATTGCAACTTTTAGTATTCTTCCACTGCTAAACTTTTTTTTCCTAGAAGATGACAATCTATGTAGAACTTGACAGGGTTGTGATAGAGCAGCATTGATACTGTCACTGTTTTTATATGTAGAAGAGTTCACAGTAGTATGAACATTTGACTTTCTGTATAAACACTCTCCTTGTAAGGATGTTCCTTGTTTTCTGCTGATATTAGAGATAAATGCCACCTATCTAAACTCCTGTAGAGAATTATCTTTATAAAATGCATTAGATACAAGTCTATTCAGGAGTTAGGTCCCAAGTAGATCCATAAAATGCCAGCAAGATTAGATCTCGGCATGATAAAGATACCTCTCTGCATATCCACACATTTCAGTATTAAAGGGGGGGATAATGCTTTAAGAGTATCAAAAGATAATTATTTTAAGCTCAGCACACTGAAGGTTGAAGGTTTACTATTGTTGTGTTCCCATTATTGTCGGCAATTTCTCTCAAATAATTGGTTTTAGATTTACCAGGATAACATTGTTTCATTCTTTTAGCTAATGAATGTACCACTTACCTATACGTGGCATCAATTGTGGCCTTTAGCACACA
>VWYI01028434.1:17566-35148 GCA_013399455.1 Anthoscopus minutus
ACAACCACGAAGCTCTTTTACCAACAGTTTTGAAGCTTAGGGAATAAGTTTGAAAAACGTTCATGCTCACAAATTATAGGACATTGAGTGCTTTTGTCAGTTTGATTGGAGTAGTAATTTTTGGTAATTGCATTCTTTCGCAGAATAACTTTACAGTCAGTAAAACCATTCGAGTAAAAGTATAAAATAAGCCTCAGAAAAACACTAAAGAAACAGTTACTTTTAAAACCTCATACTGAGGACCTCCTGAAAAAGAGAACGCTGGAACAGAAAACAATTGCTCTTCTCTGCTCCCACGGTTGATACTGTTAATTGCTAAGTGTATTTGTGATTGAAGAAGAAAATTCATTCCCCTGCAGCCAAGTTCTTTCTTTTAGAGTCTTATCACAGTCATAAAGCTCTGAAGAGAGACTCCAGACCCAGACTCAGCCGAATGGGCTGTCCCACTATGAGGGAATAAAGAAACTGCTCTAGAGCTATGTCACAGATTTTTTCAGCCTTGTCCCACTGATGCTTGCAGGTTCTAGGATGCAGAAGATGCTTCTCTTCCACCCATCCCCACAGCCTGTGTTCACCAAGAAAAGGCTATTGGGGGTCAAGATCCAGCAGATGGAGCTTTGCATCTCATATGGGGTCATGGAATACATACAAAGTTACAGCTTAATCTGATCTTCTACTGCCTGATCCAAACAGATTATTTCTTCTTTTCCACTTCTGTATCATTCTTCATTGTTTTATTCCCACTAACCTTTCACCCTTATGTCCATTACTGTGTTCCCTTTACAAAATTCAAAGTCCTATTCCTTTGCTTTCTCTGAAGTTTTCATAATTTTTGTCCCTATGCAATTAACCTCTTCACATCTATACCAGCATCTTCCCCCAGAAATGTCAAAAAAGCAAGATTTTCATGCCATTGCAATACTCATTGAAATTCTGTGTATAAATTAAAAATTATCTGAAATTTTTCATCATAACATGGTTTTATTGGAAAACTGGAAAAAATCTACAAATACTTGATTAGATCTCATAAAATATTATACTGGAAAATTGCAAACCAAAATGCTTTAGGCTATTTGGTGATACTTGTTCATTTTGGAATTCTGAACATTTTCATTCCTTGGCTTTGGTTGAAAAAGAATTTGTGACATTCCGAAATTAATTTTCTAAAACTGATCCTTCATAGGCAGTTTCCAGTCTATGGAATATTTTGAAAATATTTTACCAATAAAATAATCTTCACTCTCAACCTAAAAACATGCAAGTTCTACCTGCTTTTTAGATCCCCTTTTTCATGTTGTATTATTAATTGGCTACTTATATTTTCAATTCTTAAGAGCTGGAACTCTTCTTTGTACAGTACCTAAGACAGCAGGATTCTGTCTTGGTTCTTAGGACTTTCACAATAAATATTATTTGAATAATAATTGTTTGATGTAGAAATACTTGGATGAGAGTCATTAGTCTGGTTACACCAGAAGGTTAAGATTTACTCTATCGTGCTCCTTTCCAATCAGTGATGTGATGAAGCCAATGCTTATGGCACTGTTGCAGCTTTGGTAAAAAACATATTTTATGTCAGTCACATTATGTCAGTAGGGACATACTGACATACTAGTTCGTAATATCACTTCCTGACAAAGGAAATAATGAAAGCAGAATAAAATTTGCTGGAAGGATAACATTGTTTTGATGTAGTACCAAGTAGTAGAAGATTCTATTTAGCCAATCTCGAGTCTAAGAGTGTTCCCAGTGTGCACATCTCAAACAGATTTCTGTCCTCTCTAAAGCAGGAATCACTTACTGAGCTCTGCCTTTAAAATACATTTCACCTTATGCCGTGGCTGAGTAACTGCGAACATAATTTCTGCCAGATTCAGCTACATATTAATGATGCCCTTTTAAATATGCACATTAGAAAAAGCCTGCTTATTGCCCTCAATTAAATCTGTTCCTCTGTTATGGCATAATGTCTAGCTGCCAAATAACTTCTTGGTATTTTTATTGCTCTCATTAGCTTTACAGAAATGGAGTCAAACAAAAGAATACCCTGGTAACTGAGTAATATATCTTCCCACCTGGTCTCTGGAAGATACAGACCATTCTTATTGTTAGTTAGAAAACACTCTGTTTTGTTTCAAGTTGTTTACAGACAGATTTTGTTAGAAAAACAATGATGAAATTGGTGTTTTCAAAGTTAGTTACCTAATGTATAAGTAGTCTTTATTGCTCTGGCAGAGTGGATGGCAGTGAGTAGGTAGTTAAACAAATCAAGGGTTTTTTTGAAAAATATTGAATGTCAGTGTCCTAGAGTCAGTTAAATCAGGCAGCTCCATAGATGTGAGGCTGCTGTAGGGCCCTAACCTCTGCCTGTAGCAAAGCTGAGAAGCTGCTTCCAGTGGGTGAGCACATGGACACTAAACCCAGACAGGGCCACGCATGTCAACAATGCTCTAACGTGTAGATCTACGCATCTATCTATCTATCAATCTATATATATATACACACATGTTCATTTGCGCATAAAGAAATTAATTGCTCCAGTAATGTCTTTTAGATGTATATCTGACGCAGTAGCTGGTCCCAGACCCTCTTGCTCTCCCCAGCTGTGTGGGATCTGCATTTGAAGATCCATGGAGATTTGCAATCTGACTCTTTCCTCACTGGCTAATCCTGTTGAGGGTTCACTGGCATCCAAAAGTGCCGCTTAGAACACCCAGACAGGAGATAGCAATAGGGTTTAACGAGATTAGGCACACATTTCAGTCTGACAAACCACTAGTTTACACTAAACCAAACTTTATTCCCCTAATTTCCCATTCTTGTTTCTCCCCAGTCCACTTTGAACCTTTCTTTTTCTTTCTAAAACCTTTCTTCCACTGCATCCCTTAATGAGTGGAGGAGTGCCTCCTTCAGTCAATGAGGCAGTGCAGAAGCAGATTTGTTCGGTGAGCTATACAAGGATAATGGTCTGACTGTGCGGTGGCAGTCAGATGTAGCTCGTTCCCTGCACCAGATATTCACTGATGAGACTACTAGAGTTCCTTTCCCAGCCCTCTCAATTTTTATCTGATCGTGTCCTGGCCTGTGCAGATGTTGATTAGCCTTTAATCAAGCAGCCTAGCACAGTCCGTGAGTAAATGTACACTACATCTGAAGCTCATTGCTACAACACATTGTTTGAAATAGATAAAAGAAAGCATATACTGTATTTAACCACTCTATCTCTCTCTGTTTAAGTATATTTAGGTTGAGTGTCAGTATCTCCAACAGCTAATACAAAGAGTAATCTTTTTTTCTCTTACTATTTTAGGAATAAAGTAGTGATACTTTCAGTAATATTCTTGGAAGTTTGTTTTTCAAATTATCAACTAATCTGACATTCATGAAAGAGACTAATACAAAACTTCCTCGCATACCTGAATCCCCTAGGTAGAAAATTTGATTTTATACTTTATGACTATGCTATATGTTAAAAATAGTTAAAATTACAGTAAGAAGATAGTGATTGTGGAGTTGGGGTTGGCAGTTGGTAGAGATGAATGTACATACTGTATCAAATTCTAATGCAAATTCAAGCTTCCAGTCTATAAAATTTTATTCTTTAGAGCTTATTATTTTCTTTTCTGTAAGAGACTGCTGTAAAAATAAATCCTGAAGTTATGGCTGAACATACAAATCACCAGGGAAGAAAATGGAATATTCAGGAGATGTAAGACTGGTAGGGAAAAATTACTACTGCTAGCTAAAGCATTTTCGTTTTTGTGGTAAAACAAAGGCAGTAGAGTTGGTATTTAGAAAAAAAAAATATATAAATAGTAGAAAATTATTAGGTTTTAGCTCCTTCTGCACTTCTACTGTGAGTCTGTTGGGCATTCTTTACCTTGGTTCCTCATCTGTAAAGCAGGGNAGGTAGGGAGGGTTCTTAAGAAAACTTCCGTCTCAGTTCTGCAAAATCAATAGGAATGAAGAGCATAAATACTATGATAGAGATGTAAGGATCTGAACTATTTTCAAGAATCTGGGGGTTTGTGATTTTCCTTTTTCAAAACTGACTCAAGTCTTTCAGACTGAGGAACATATCTCCGTGGGTGAGGATATTTGTTTTGTTCATCATCACATCTTGACTGCTAGTCAAAGGAAGGACTTCAAAGAGTTGTTAGGAGGTGACTTGTTTAAGAGATAAATTTTGGAAAAATGTATTATAAGCCTGTATATAGGTTTTCAAGTGAAATCTAAAAGCCCTTGCCACTGCTCCCACTTTATGCAACACGGAAATATGAAGTCCTTAGTCCCAATAAATTAACTGAATACCTGGGTTCATACCCAGCAGAAGGTGCTAGGCTTCCTCATAAAGTATGCCACACAACCTATGTGCTTAAAGTTGCCAGCTGGAGTCAGTCACAAGAAATTCAAATCATAGACATGCCTGAGCTCCTTATCATCTCTGGAGCCTCTACATCACCATGAAGGCAGTACTGAGTGCCTGAGGGATTCAGAGACATCCAATTAGGGCTCCTCAGAGAGGAACAGCAGAGCTCTGGTCAGACTGCCCATCTTCAGCTTTTAATTTGCAGCATATCCCAACCGTCAGAAACACATCTGACCATGATGCTCAGACCATGGCTAGGAACATGCATCCCTGTTGACATTTGTGATCTCTTTGTGGGAGCGCAGACTCCTGCCATATCCACAGTACAGCTGAATGTTCTGGATGGTCCTACAGACCATCACAATCTTGCTTTATTGAGGTCCTTTTTTTTGTATTTTGTTTCTTACAGCTGCAGTTCAGCCTTTCAAATGGTAATTAACTTGGGGTCTTGAGAGCTCCTTAAAGAGACTTCCCCAAGGCCTGAAAAATGAACATTGTTTATCATCATGACTGATGGAAATGTCAAACTTTTTTCAGTAGAGATTGGTAAAGTACTTTTGGCTTTTGGTTTCTTTACCACGGAAGCAGAACTTGTGTTGGACATAATGTCTTTGCCAGTGGCTGATACACTGTTGTTCCTGTTCCTGCAAGCCTGAAAGTATTGCAGATAGAAAATTTTTCCATCTGTGCAGAACAGAGTAAAGACTTCTCTGTCAGTCTCAAGAAATTTATCCATCAGCAGAGCCAAGAAAGAAAGAAAGAAAAGAATGCAAGAACTAAAAGTCAATTAGGACAAGGACATATTTCTCTCAACTCTCCTTCACCGCATCTGATTTAAGTATTGGTGTTTGGCTTTCATCTTCATCTAGTAGCATTGTCAACATAGTTTTCAAACCTACAATTTCATTATATTATTAATTCCAGGACAGAATTATTTTGCAGGAATATCTAACTCAACTGTGCATTCTAAAACACCAGTAATAGTTTCCATTTCCATCAAGGAGCGCTGTATTCTGGCATGTGATGTGCAGATGTTGAATACTATCTAACAGCTGTGTTAAAAGGGAGAAACTCAGATAGAATGTCAGAATGCAAAAACATGGTTGGAATGAAATCAAGACTTTCAAAAGGAGGCATATGTTTTTAATTATTATTTACTCAACCGTAGGTTTTGGATGACATTGCAGCAAATCAATGACCAATGCATCCCTTTTAAAAGAATACGTTCAGTCCTAAAAGAGAGACATTACCTCACAGCATCTTCAATAATGCTAATTACCCTTTTATCAAAACATTTTCATGTCATAGGGAAGATGCACTTCAGATACAGTTATGACAAAATGAGTATTACTTTCTTATTAAGCAAGTATTTTCAAAAAACAAGACATCTCTCCAGAAGCCTTTTAAACCCTATTTGAGTCACAAATAACGAATAGTAAGCAACCATGGAAATATTCTTATTTTACACATTCTTATTTTCCCTCTTTTGACTCTTATCTCCTTCCATGTTTGCAGATGACAACCACACTTACATGGAGTACTAAGCCAATTCTTTAAATGATCATCATGAGACAGAATCTGTGTCATGTTAGCTGTGTTCTAAAATCTGTTTGATTCTTCTTTCCCAAGTGTAGGTTACTAGAACTGTAAACAGAGCTTACTGTGTGGCACGGATAGGTCCATATTCTTTCCCTATATCCCTCTTGTTCTTCTGCACAGCCACATTAGAGAAGTGGTTCAAAATCATCTCATTTTCAAAAGCTCCAGAGGAAAAATACATTTGTTTAAATGCATTAATTTCTTCCTCATTCTATTAATTTCATTCTTTTGGTCTTTAGTTTAAAAAAACATCCCATTTTCCTTGGAGAGTGCTCTAATAAAGATCCTTCTTGATGATGCTTCTCTTTTGTTGTATTAAAAAGCTTCATTCTTTCAGCCAGCGTAATCAGGTTCTCTTTCTGGCAATTCTTCACATAGAAAGATACATACAAGTAAAAAAAACAATAATGGTATTAATTCTTTATCGCTATGAGCCTTAGCTTCAGAGTACAGTGTTTTGCAAATGTTCCAACTATTGTTAGAAGTAATAAAATACTGAAAATACTATCACAAGTACATGATATAGTTACTGTTTGTAGTTTCATCACTTCACCTTCACCTGAGAAAAAAGTACCTTTTATGAGCACAATCATCTGTGTTCGTCATTATATAGCCCCAAGTTTTTGGCTAATTTCTGAAGTAAACACTAATGTTTGTGCCTGTCATTTGTTTACAGTAACACAGACTGCATGTGTTTACACCACACTGGAATTTATATTTAAGTGGCTCTTCACTGTCTGTATAGGCACAAAATTCTCTGACTAAGTTTAAAACTAACACAGATGCAATTTTCCAGCCTGTAGCTCAGTTACATGCCCGAGGTATTCAGAAGTGGCATATGGGAATGTAGCAAACTGTTGTTATCTTTCACACTACTGTCCACAGTAAACATGTTTTAGACTTAGCTGCGTTAACTTGGCTTTGCGCTTGAAAACATTTGTATGATGATGTATTATAGTTTCTTAATGTCAAAAATAAATTGCACACTGAAAATTGAGTCATCTGATAAACCACGAAGGATTTTTCCTCACCAAGGACACAGCTTGTTCCCACGCTGTGCTGCATGGAATTGGTTGCATGCAAGTATACAAGTACCTGTGAATGTGCCAGGGGTAGGAGTGAGCAGCTGAGATAAGGAGCTCCCTGTTTAGATAATAAATTGTTCTTCTTTAGTTTCGAAAAGTGAGGCTGGTTAACGAGAATCCGGTGGAGGACTGCAGTTACCTCCAAGCACTGGGGGGAGAAGCAGGAGGTTTACTTTAAGTCGTTATGTCGTTTCTCCGGGCTAGGCAAACAGATTTAGCAGCAACAAGGACTCCAGAGCCCCGGAGCTGTAACCTGAATTCTGAGGACATCTAGTGGTGTCAGCCCACTGCAGGGGCTTGGTCCTGGTCCCTGCTGGTAACCGCTTGCTCATCTGTATTTCAGCTGAAATTTACTACAAAATCAAATGCAGTAAAAACAGTTGGTTGAATGCACTGAAAGAGTAGCATTCTTCACCTCAAATTATCCTGAACACAATACTGACAGTCCCAGATACTGAGAAATTTGGAGATTGGATCAAAAATCATGAACTTCTAAATAAATGTTGGACCTTTTCTCTTTGCCTTTTGTATTCCGGAGTTTCAGAATTCAAGTACATTGACTTCTTCTTTGCATCGGTAGGAATAAAAGTATATTTTTGTTGCTAAAAGGCTGCTTTCTTAGCAGCACTGATTAATGTAGAAGTTAGAACTCTAAGAGAGGAACCCAGTGTCTCAAGATGCCAAAGAAATGTGCAAAATGTTTTAATGGTAAGAAATTGTAATCCTAGCACAGTTAACCAAAGACCTCTGGGAAGACCAACCTGCTTCTCTGAGATTCAGGATTTCAGCTTCCAAAGTGGAACTGTTGGTATTGCCTCACCTTTTTGAGAGAAAACAAGAATCAATTAGCTGCAATTCAAAAAGGACTTTGATCAAGTCAAGCAATATGTATTGCTTGCTGAGATTGTTACTGACTGTTGCATGATGACGTGTTTTTCAGTGAGCCCTTGATCTGATACTTCCTCCTGAGGAGAGACAGGCATCATGAAACAGAGATTCATTTCATCAGTTCAAATTATTTTGCAGCTTGCTCTGACTACAGTAGGTCTGACTGGTAGGTACAGCACTTCCTGAAACACTTTTTTTTTCCTTAAGACACTTCCTTTAGAAAAGTCTGAGGCTTTACCCAGTCTATCCTGACCATCACTGGAGCATGTCTCTTTTTAAATTACTTTTTTCTGAAGTTTGGTATGGCAATTTTGAAAAAGGTTGGAATTGTCTTTTCTTTTTATACTATTAATTTAAGTGTTGTTTGGCAGCAATATTGAAAGGCACTTACTCCATCCTTATATTCACTTTATGCCTGTCACCTTCTTGGGATTTAGCATATGAATAGTTACACTATTTGAGATATTTATGTAGAATTTTAATGAAATAAAGATAAGCTTAGGTTAAAAGGTGTTGTTTTAAAATGAATGCAAATGTATAGTCTGTGTTCTTGGTAGAAGTTAATGAGAAGTAGTCTTAACAAGAAATTTTCTTAAATATAGTTAGATTAACGGGGAATGTTTGAATGATTGATGACTGTATTCAGGTTGCCAGTACCCAGAAAATTCCATCTAGCCTTCTTGATTTCCTTCTTTTTATAATTTTTTTTTTTTATAATTGTCTCACCTATAATTTACCCCAAATATGCACAAAGAATGGAATTTTAATTCTGTTGCAAAGTTGAAGGTGAAATTTAATCTTAATATAATCTGAAGATAAAAAATTTTTATGCTTATGAGGACAAACCCTGAAGATCATATGTTTATTTCTCATCTTTATAGTTTAATTTGGAGATAAATATATGATTTCAAGTTTCAGTAAAAAACAAATATTTAAGTAAAAAAGCAAAATCATTTCACTAGCTGTTCTTGAAGTTTGAAGTAAAATGTGTTTACTTTTCTGAGAATATTGATCCTTTTCCCAGGCAGTTATTTGCCTAATTCACTCCACGGTTCAATGTAGTTTTATTGTCTTCAAAAAAGAATTACTTAGTTGATTTATCATTCAACAATAGCATCCAAAAAAGCATTGTTCACTTCTAATTTAAGTAGCTGGATTTTTGCACTTCCCTAGGTCAATCGCACCCTGGAAAACCTCAGATTATAAGATGCCGTTCTCTAGAAAAGGAAACCTTTTCATGTTGGTGGAAGCCTGGCTCAGATGGAGGACTTCCTAACAATTACACCCTGTTCTACAGCAAGGACAGGTAACAAGTGGTGCATATGTACTCTGTAAGTGATGGCTAGACTGAGAATGACAACATTCATTTGTGAAGCTGTTTTTATGAATCCATTTTAACCTCAGATGGACAACAAGGGCTGCATAAGATTCATAGCTTCCCTTACTGGAAGAACATATGACCACTCACAGCCCTAAGTCTTCAGCCTGTCCCTCTTGAAACTCAGCTACCAAAAATCTCACTTGTCTGAAGATTTGCTGCGAACAAAGGCATGTTTGCCCATCTTTTTGGGAAGCTGCTGAACAAGGTCTCCTCTGAGCACTGAAGCATGAAGGCACCACAGGGCAGCAGGTCTCCCACCACCCCAGGCATGGAGCAGGGCAGGAGTGGGGCAGCCCAGCCCGAGCACCTCCTTGGGGACAGGGACAGGTTGAGGCCAGGCTGGGCCAGGATATCAGTTCAGGGGGCTGTGGCTGGGAAAGGCTGTGTGGAGCTGGAGCTCTGCTGAACTGGGGGCCTGGGACCCAGGTAGTGCATGGAGGGGCTGGGCAGGGGCAGTGAGGGCTGGTGGAGCCCTTGGGGCCCTGCCAAGGAGCTTGTACATTACCATGCACACCAAAACCCCCATCTGGACTAGTCATGTTTTCTCCTATTGGTTTTGGGGTCAATAGTTTCCAAAATGCAGTGAAATCAGACATGGGTATCACATCTCAGAAGTTACTATTTTGATAAATTCTCCAATCCTTCATCCTGTTCAGGAATAAAGTAGGTATATGTTCGGCAACTTTACTTAACCTGTGAATTTTTGTTAAACTGTACTTTCTTCCTGAAAACAATTAGTCTTTGAACAGGGACAAGTAAGCAGGGAAGCTTAGAGACTAAATTATTTTTAATAAATCCAGTGAGATTCAGAATTGGTAAGATAAAGCCTCAGACATCCCTGCTACAATTAAATATTCCAAATTATTCAACAGAAAAAAAAATGCTGTCCTTAATGAAGTTACTATACACAACAATGATTTGAGAACTTTGATTTTATGGAAGCCCAGATGTTTCAGTCTGGATCAAAAAGTTTAATGAACATTTAAATTCATACCTGTCACTGCCCAGAAACATACTTGTTCTGCTTAAGGAAAGACAGGAGTGCTTATCCATTTCATTAAATCTGCTGAACCCAGGCTCTGCTAAGCACTTTATACCTGGGCCAAAATTGCCTTTCTAGGCTCGTTGTCTCTTAGGTACAGTCCCCTATCTCCCATCTTTTCTTTGTGAACTGTGACAAAACTGTCTGTAAACTGAGAAACTTTATTATTGATGATACGTAGAGCATAATAGTAGAATTAAAGTTCATTCTTGCACCACATCAGCTAATGCTTTGGGTTTACATAGTTTTTCACACCTGGGGTAGGCTGTGAGTATGTCACCCAGGTGGGCTTTGAGCACAAAACAATCCCTCTCCTAAAGAAGACAAAGATCCATGTAAAGACAGTAAGTAATTTACTGTGAAGTTTTTTGGTTTGGTTGTTTGGTTGGTTTATTTTGAGCTAGTAGTGATGATGCTAATTTTAAAAAGCAAGTAGCTTGACATCAGGAAGGTCGCAGAACAGGTTGCCTTGAGTGTAGCTGCACGGCAACATACAGGACACCCAAGGGATCAGGCCCAGCTGGATTTAGGAAAGGCACGTCCTGCTTGATCTCCTTTTATGAACAGGTGACCCAGTCAGGAGAGGCTGTGGATGTAGTCCACCTGAACTTTCAGCAAAGCCTTTTGATAATGTCTCCCACAGCATTCTCTTGTAAAAGCTGGCAGCACGTGGTTTGGACAGGAGCACTCTGTGCTAAGAGCTGGCTGATGGCTGGGCTTAGGGGGTGGTGAATGGAGCCATAATGGAGAAATATCCAGCTGCAGCCAGTCACCAGTGGTGTCCTTAAGAGATCGGTGTTGGGGGTCACTCTTATTAAACAGTCCTGTTTAATATCTTTATTGATGATCTGGATGAAAGGATTAAGAAGATCTTCAGCCAGTTTGCAGATGGCCCCAAGTTGTGCAGGAGCATTGATCTGCTGGAGGCTGGGGAGGCTCTGCAGAGGGATCTGCATTGATGCATTGATGCATTGATAAGCTGAGGCTGTTGGTGTGAGGTGCAGCCAGGCCAAGTGCCAGGCCTGTCCTTGGTCACAACAACCTCATGCAGCTCCAGGCTGGGGTAGAGTGGCTGGAATGTGGCTCGGCAGAGAAGGACCTGGGGATGAGCATGAGCCAGTGTGTGCCTAGGTGGCCAAGAAGGCCAATGGCTCCCAGACTGTATCAGCAATGGTGGGGCCATCAGGACCAAGACCATGATTTCCCCTGTGATACTCAGCACTGGGTGAGGCCGCACTCAGATCCTGTGTTCAATTCTGGGCTTCTCACTTCAAGAAACACAATGAGGTGTTGGAGCATGTCCAGAGAAGGCAAATGGAGCTGGGAAAGGGTCTGGAGCAGAAGTCCTGTCTGGAGCAGCTGAGGGAGCTGGGGGTGTTTATNCAAATATTTCTGATTTCTCTGCTGAACCTAGTCCATTACTAGAATATTATTTGCTTTGCTTCATTTCCTAAATTTTTAAATCATTTTGTTTCAGTGAAGAAAAAATCTATGAATGTCCAGACTACCTAACATCAGGCCCAAATTCCTGCTACTTCAATAAAAACCACACTAATCCCTGGACAACATNGTCAGCAGGCACCTACAATTCCCTGAAAGGAGGGTGTACTCACTCATGTGTGGGTCAGTCTCTTCTCTCAGGGCGTAATGATAGGACAAGAGGAAATAGCCACAAACTGCACTAGAGGAGGTTGAGGTTGGACCTCAGGAAGAATTTCTTTCACAGAAAGGCTGGGTAAGCACTGGAATGGCTTCCCAGGGAGGTGGTGGAGTCACCATTCCTGGAGGTGTTCAAGAAACAATAGGACATGGCACTTGATGCTATGGTCTGGTTGACAGGGGGGTCAAAGCTTGGCTTGGCAGTGTAAAAGGTCTTCTCCAACCTAAATGACCTTTCTCTGAGCTTTCTGAAAACAAACTGATCAATAAAAGAGTTTTCTGCCACAATTTAATTTCTAGGGGTAAAACACAAAGGTATTTAGCAATTTATCTAATTGAAGTAAATATTTTTCGTTTCCCACTTACTTGCTTATAAATATGGTTAAAATTTCTTTGTTCTTACTCTGGAAATTTCTGTTTCTATTCTTTTTTTGATTTATTCTTATGTATTAGAAAGGGGGTAAAAGCATTCATCAAAACAACTGCAATAAAAATATCAATGAAGCATTTATGGTAATGGCATTTGACATGTAACAAAATGTTTCCATTATATGGGATTATAGCTATATATAATATAAAANCCACACTAATCCCTGGACAACATATATTATCACTGTAATGGCAACAAATGAGATTGGAAGTAACAGCTCAGATCCTCAGCATGTGGATGTAACTTCCATAGGTAAAATCAGAGAATTAAATGGAAAACAGACTAGATGGAGATGTGTACAGTTTTTAATTCCAGTACAGTGGAAATTAGTGTGGTGAAAGATTTCTTTCCTCACAATGTGAAAGTTGCTATTAAGAAGTGTTTGTTTACAGATAATCTAAAATATGCATGTTAAATATATGTGAAAACTGCATTTTAATCATTAATTAAGTAACTACATACTTCATTGTAGGAATTTCATATATGCATATGTAAAAATTTTAATTTCAGCTGAAAAAATTTCTTCCGTTGACTACAGTACTTTAATTAGACTCGATGTGTATTACAAAATTTTCAAATTAGGTTAAGCTACCTAGTATTTCAAATGTAACAATCTTTCTGACTTCTGGCATTGCAGTCTTGGAAGGGTAAAAATAACTGCCTGAGCATTATACAGGCTTTTTGTAGCATTTTATGTTACTGACTCCATTCTACTTTCTGCATACACTTAATACACCATTTTCATTATAATATACTTCATTTTTCTAGCTATGAAATAAGCGACATTTTAATTTTGCAAGAGTGGCCTTCTGAAATTATGATTTTTATTTCCTCAGCCTGAAAAATTCGGAGTAAAGTTTAAGATTTGCTGATTCTCTTGGAAATCAGAAACTAGTTAAAATCATTAAGTAGAAAAATAAAAGGCTTCTTTATAATTATTTAAAGGGATGAATTATCTGAAATTAATATGATGACATAAAAACCCATAAAGGAAGTGTCTTTTCTGAGACAAAATTAAATGGCACACTTTTCATTCATTTATACAGTTCAGCCAGATGCTCCTGTGAACCTTTCTCTAGAAACAAACACATCTGCTAACATGTCATACCTCTGGGCAAAATGGTCTCCACCCCCATTAGCTGATGCCAGCTTTAATTCACATGTATATCACTATGAGCTACGACTAAAGCCTGAGGAAAAGGAAGAGTGGGAGGTAAGAGAAAAATATATTTATTTTATAAATGCTCTTTTCAGTGAATTCTCTTTTGTTTCATTGGTCCTATAAAAATGTTAGTTTGTGTAAAATAGAAAAATTATTGTAACCAAATCTGACTGAAGAAAGAAAAATACTGGAGTGGTCTGTAGAGACTATGAAATTCAACATATTTCCATAATCATCTTAATGTTATGTATGACAAAATCCAGTTATTATCATTCTCTTCAACATGATCAACATGATCACTTGGAGTCAACTTGCCCCTCAGAAATTTTGTTGCGGCCTACTCATATTTAACCATTTCCACTGACATTCCCCACTTGTTGCCATATTTCTGAGAATCAGCTTCAGTATTGCTACAGCTGAGTTTTCAGGACAAAATGTCTTTCTTAAAGCAATAGTCACATGTCCTCAATTCTTGTTGATGCCTTTATGATGGAGAATACTATGCATTTTGAAATAGCTCTAAGGAGAAATTAGAAGGGTCCGAGAAAGTCACTTAAAGCCACTGAGAAGAATTTTAGTGGCGTGGTTTATATGTGGGCTGCTTGTAATGCTCCTTCCATTGTGGATCTGATGGAGTACTAGGAAGTCTACAATTCAATATGTTTTTGAATATCAGAATCAGCAGTGATGTTTTTCTGCTAAATCATTACTTTTGGTGCTTTGTAATAAATACCTTACAAATATCCAGCTCATATCCCTGACTTTCAGAAGTCAGTAACTCATGCCTATTTCTTCACTGTTTATTTGTTAACGTGGCCCAATTCTTTATTATTTTCCCAGTGCATTTTCTTTTCCAGACAGTATCTGTAGGAATGCAGACACACTATGAGGTGACCAGCCTGCAGGCTGGGATGAAGTACGTTGTTCAGGTGCGTTGCATGTTAGACCTTGGGGAATGGAGCGAGTGGAGCTCAGAAAGAAGTATTCAGATCCCTAAAGGTGGGTGATGATTGCTGCTCTGTAAACTGCTTTTAATTGTAGCAGGTTCAGTGCTGTGAAGGTGCCTAAGTGCCAGTGCTGAAAACCTGGCCTCCCACACAGATACTTTCTAGTGCTCAGTGCATTTTACCATGCTTTCTGTTGTAATTGGTTCATTAATCTTGTCGATCCAGTCAGGATCCTCTGCTGAAACTGGCTGTGATAAACAAGGTGGGATTTATTAGGAAGTCACTTCTG
Source organism: Anthoscopus minutus (assembly GCA_013399455.1). Taxonomy (NCBI): domain Eukaryota; kingdom Metazoa; phylum Chordata; class Aves; order Passeriformes; family Paridae; genus Anthoscopus; species Anthoscopus minutus. Next base: position 32,418 of record VWYI01028434.1, read on the forward strand.
ATACAGGCATACCTAAATAATTTTTGTCCCTGTCCCTTCATTTAAAAGTCATGTAGCTATAAATATCAGGTATGAGGGCCTGGACTGAAAGCACTGATGTGTCTAACAGAGCATGACACTTACAGATACTATCACCTGGAAGTCACTGTCCGTGTTTTACTGGATTTGAGTTGACACACTAAATATATATGAAATCCTATCTTGTTGCCAGACACTTCAGCCAGGTTGTCTCAAAACTTTTTCAGTTACTAATTGTATTATTCATTATTTGACATGGAGATTGTTGAAGTACAGTTAATAGAAAAATTTTTTTTAAATGTCCCATTTTCAGATCTGCCTCAAGCACTTAGAAATTTGGAAAATCAATGCCTCTGCTGTACACAGTAGAAAATATATATTATTGATGTAACTGGACCATATTTTTGCCATAAATACATGGCTGCAAAAGTTTCAATCACTTCAGGGTTTTGACGAGCATCATCCTATTCAAAATTTAAGCATTTTTCCCCACGCAACTCTTAAGTGCAGTTCTTGAAACTATAAAAACTTTCTCAGGAGCAATCATGCAAGTAGGCTGAGTACTGAACATAACAACATTACAGTGAAATATGAGAGCTGTTTCTTTTTGTATTTTGAGTACTTCAGAAGAAAATTACTGGCAAGAACACAAACAAATAGACAAACATTTGCATTCTTCATTTTTTTACCTAAAAGCAAAAGAAAATGACAGTGTACCTTTCAAACAAACAGAATCATCTTAAAACACACCTTTTGAAAAAAAAACCCCAAGTTTTTGTATGTAGTGGTTCAAGCCCAGCTGACAACAAACCATGATGCAGCTGCTTACTCATATGTCACCATGGTAGGATGAGGGGAAGAATCAAAGGCAAAAATCTGTGGGTTGGGATAAGAACAGTTCAATAATTAAAACAAAGTAAAATGTAGTAATAATCATAATTATAGCTGATGATGATGGTGATGATGATAAAAAAGGGGGGAAAAAGCCAACAAAAATTAAGGGACAATATATTTGCTCACCCACTGCTGATCAATGCCAGACCCCATTTCTGAATCCTGATGGACACTGGTTCTGGGTAACCCAAATTTGTATGCTGGAGATGATGTTCTATCACACCCTTTGGTGTGGTCACCTGTCCTGGCTCTACTCACTCCCAAGCTTTTTCTTCTGTTTTGTAACTTCACTGACAGAGCAGGAGACACAAAAAGGTCCTTGGTTTAGGATAAACATTGACTTAATGACAAAATATCCCTGTATTATGAAAATTATTCTCATACTGTATCCAGACCACAGGACTGAGAAGAGATTATCTCTATCTCAGCTGAAACCAGAACACTGTATAAAATAGATTGTATAGTATAGTGTATTTTAAATAATTTTATAGAGCCTGCTATGACAGTATTTCAACATTCCTTATGATATTTTGGGGTGGAAGAAAGACACAGGAAGAAAACTGAAGCTGTTCTTCAACACGGTGACAGTGAGAGAGAATTCTGAAACCAGGTGAAAGTAGCAAGATGTTGCCTTAAGCAGCTAATGGTCCCTCCTTTCCTGTGAAAGGAAGGACCATTTCCTTCCTGTGACCATTTCCTTCCCACTACAAAGCAAAACTTTCTCTTTTTTCATATTTTCCTCTTCTCTGCTTGATATTGTTTTATTAATTCAAGGTAGACCTAATGGATTAAACTTGCTAATTAGTTCATTTCTTCATCTCTTACAGAACAGTTACCTCCTGGAAAGCCTACAATAATAAAATGTCGTTCTCCTGAAAAAGAAACATTTACTTGCTGGTGGAAACCTGCTTCAGATGGAGGACTCTCGACCAACCACACTTTACTTTACAGCAAAGAGGGGTAAATAAGCACAGTGCTCAAATTCAGTGTTTTGTTGGAATGTCCTGGAAAATCAGTCCTCTTTGGTTTCTTATTTCAGGAGATGCCATCTTCTATAGTCCATTGTTTTGTCCAGTGGCATGTTCTGGCATCACACTAAAGCAGAAACATGTCTAAGACTGAAATACTGAATCTTGATCTCTTTATAACAGCAGGTGATTTACTGTGAATTCTGTCTTTTCATTGCTCATCAACAGCATATTAGTAAACAATACAACTGCACAGCTGTAAAAATCTTCAAACATGCAGTCTTAGAAATAAAACTTTCCAAAATGACCAAATACTAGAACTTCTTTTTCTGATAAGGCTTGTTTTGCACTCATACTCATAGGCCATGAATACCTCCTAGTCTCTGGAGTAATCATTCCTTGGAACTCAGATACAGTGCTAATGATTTTAAAGAAAGAGTAAATAATTTTTTTAAGTCTTGTGAACTTTTTTTGGTCCTTTTTAGTTCACTCAGTACAGCTGAACATTGAAATTACCTAAACATTGAAATTACCTAAATAGATGCTAAACTCTGTAACTGTAAGCTAAGAGCTCGCTTTTAGTGTAAAAAGACAGATGCTGGTCCAGCCAGGTGTGTCAGAGTAAGTGTTCCACATCCACAACTTTCTCTTGTTATTGTGCATCTAGGAAGAGCATGAAAACAAACAAACACTACATACTCATTTTTCGCTCCTACCCCTCCTCTGACTTTGGGATGCTTGGGTATGGATGTGAAGGAGAGGTACAAAGTAGATCTTATTTTTTTTATGATCAAGTCCAAATAAATTCTGAAAGCAAATTAGTGTAACACTGTCATGGGTTACAGTACAAA
>VWYI01028437.1:7228-38365 GCA_013399455.1 Anthoscopus minutus
TTTTTTTATGAAGGCTCAAAGAACTGAAAAATGTCTGTGGCTTTCTCCACAGACATGAATCTGAAAACTGCAAAGTGAGACAGGTGAACAAATGCTGTGGGAATTAATATTGTGCAGGTCAGAATTGTCATGGGACTGCTTCTCTTTAGGATGCACCCTTCTGTTTAGTCCTAGTAAAAAAAAAAATATCAAATTATTATAAAGGTTATTTTAGTAAGAGATAAGGATATTCTTACAGTTGGAGTAGGAGATAAAACCTGTATTTTTTGTAGATATATTTATATCCATGTAAAAATACTTATTTTGATAGACACACAATAATATCATCACTGAAATTGTGCTTTTTTTTCCCTTCATCTGAGCAGCACTCGGCAGTGTCACCTCCTTCTGGATGTCTTCAATTCCACAGAGCACGAGCTGACCATCAGTGCCAGGAACAATGAAGATTTAATTCTGCACGCCGGGGAGTGCCAGCGGTGAGTGCTGCCTCTGCTAAAAGGACCCAGATTTAGCCCTATATTTTTATCTGTACACAATTGATGACATTCAGGTGCCTGTTTTTCTTTTTAAATGTTGTACACATGTTGGAGGATGTAAAAGTTTTGCTTTCTTGAAGGTGTGTCACTAAGTTGTAGCAATATCTCAAGTAAATTTATTTTGGCTCTGCATGTAGTAGTCCTGAAAGTAATGAAATACAAAGCAGTTGGTACTGAGGTGTACAGCTCATTTAACTTTTGTAGAGTGTTTGAATGTAGTTGCCATGTGCTCTGAATGTAATCCTGGTGTTAAAACCTGATCTAAGTAGTTTGTTATCCTTTCTGAGTTTCAAATTTTCTTTTCGTGGTTCCTCAGCCATTTCCTCACTTTACCTACAAAGAAAACTACAGGAAAGAAAAACAGAATTGAAGAAAAAACAATTCCAATCTCTGTGGGAATATATATTTCAGATCAAGCAGGCTGTTGTAGGTATTGATTCTTACAACCCTACTAGAGCAATATACAGCTCATTATTAACCATTATTTGCCATTATACCCCTGCCTGGGATTCCTGCTGCTGGCTGCAGCCCAGGGTTGGCTGGTTAATCTTCTTCAGATAAACTGCATCTGAATTCCAATTTCATCCTAGAAAAGGTGATAATGTGAAAAAGGGAATCTTGCTTTTGGGTCAGGGCTCCCTGCACTTCTCTGTTCTCTGGCAGAGCTGTGCTGCACTCTCTGAGGCCTGCAGTGAGGAACTTGGTCAAAGAGAGATGTCCATGTCTGCAAGCCCCTGGATGAATATTAAGTTCAAAGTCAAACCACGTTAATTGCAAGGAATGCAGCTTTCAAAAAGAATTACAGAATAGGTGAAAGAGTAAATTTGGAATGTTTTTTGGCTTAGTGACTCCCAAAGCACAACCAAGTGGAAATGTGTTGACTCAAACTCAGGTTAAATTTTACTTTACCAAGGAATAGGAAAAAAACATCAGGAACAGGAAGTGCTTCTTCCTTCTATTTGGAAGGAATTGGCTTTTTTCTTTTTTAAAAAGCGGTCTAAACAGTCACCAAAATGTTCTTGTTCTTATCCATATTGTTTTATAGTTTTATTTTTATGCCTCTTGGTTTTTTGCATTGTTTTTGTAGCCTTCAAACCCCTTGAAATTTTTCATTCCCAGTTTTTGGGACAATATATAACAGATAGAAATTAAGCTGCAAATCAGGTTATAAAATTTCTTTGCATCCCTTAGACTGAATTTTATTTTTGTGTGGATTTAAATTTAAATATCCTTAAATCATGACATTGTAATGGATATAAACCATTTCAGTAAGTCTTTTGAAGCAGTCATTTATCAAGGGAGATTGTATATGTGTTGCAGGTATTTAAACCTTTATAGTTAGTTTTATTCTTATTGCAAAATTCATTTTTCCTGTTGGTTCAAAATTGCACAGAGTTTTCTATTGATTCTAAACTCACTTATTATCTGTTTCTTGAAGTTAAGTGCTTTTAATTGGAAAACTTTGTATGTGACTCCTTTGTTGCCATGAGTTTTAATTTTTAATCCAATGGATCTACTACAGAAAAGCAGGTGAAACATACACTGGGCTGTAAAATTAGCTTCCTGCTCCTAGAAAAAGGCCTTTGCTGCTGTTTGGGGGGAAAAGAAAGGAACTAAAAAAAAGGAGAAATCTTTGCCCTTTTTAAGCAATGGCTCCAGATCTTTGCTTTCTAATACAGGGCAAGCATTCCCAGGAATCTCCTTTTAAACCAAGGTTTTCAACCTAAATATACAAAGCATTTCAACACATCCCTCTTCTAGAGTCTCCTTTTAGGATTTTTTTCCTTTGGATATTGATTGTTATTAATACCTGATTAATATTTAAAGAGAGGCTTTTCAATCAAGTTCAGGGTTTCTTTCCTCTTCCCTGTACTTTTTTGATTCTGCCCTCATTCTTAATGTTTGCCACATTCTACCTTTATTTAAATTACAACTTTTTGCGAGCTTTGGTCACTTTCACTTCCTTTTGTAATCTCTCTCCATTCATCACCCTCACTTTGAAATCTCCCATCCTGACAGAGTGGAGGAAATTGTTTTCTTTGTCTCTGTTGTTATTGCTGGATACTGGAAGTGTTTTCATTTTCTCTGCCTCCAGACCCACAAAGAAGGATAATGCTGCATCCTCCTTACTCTGGTCTCTTTTGCTTCCTACTTTGGATGTGTAGAAAGTAAAGTAACTTCAGTGTTGCTTCTCTTCTCTATATTACAGAATGGTCACTGTAGAATGTAAGTTTTTACTTCCTGAGGGGGAATTTGCAGGGGATTCTTGCATTGCTCCCATGGAGAATGAGGAATGGTGATGTAAAGTCCTGGGTGCTGCACTTACTAGAACACTCTCTGTAATATATTTGATTTATAAGAAAGCTGTACAATTGACCATGGTGCTGACAATGGGAAAGGTGAGGAGATGGAAACAAAAAAATCTGGAATTGTCAGCAGATCAGTGCTGGCATTGCCAAATCTTTCTGAGCCCATCAAGGACAGTCCCTGGGATCCATTTTGTAGTATCCATGTTTGGTGCATTCCAACCCTATCCTGTTCTCTGTATTATTTGTATTCATGTAAAATGGATCAAATGTTTAGAGTACTGCACAATATTTTTATTTTAAGGTCTGAAAGGCAGTTTTCTTCAATTAACTTAGAGACAAGGCAATAGCTGCTACAACAACACTGCATATATCAGGAAAAACTGGTATTATACTACTTAGAAAAAGAGACACTCTTTAGGCCATTAAAACACTATCTGGAAAATAGATGCCTTTTTCTACAGTAAGATTATTTTGCTGACTAGTGAAAATTACCATTTCAGCTTTCAGAAAAGCTTAAACTTACAATTTGCTGTACTTTTTAAGCCAATAATTGGGATTATTTACTGTGTGCATTGTAGCTGTTCTTGGAGATATATATAAGCAGTGTTTCTGAAAAGTGACACTCTTTTCCCTCTATTTTACAATTGTGAAACATTTTGCTCCCTGTCATTTTATAGTCAGAAATAATAATTTGAGCTCAGTGATTATTTTGTTCACTCATCTTTCTGTCTTTTATCATGACTTGTTTTGCAGACAAACAAATGAAAGAATCAGTCTTTTTTTTTCCTGCTATACCCCAAGATGTTAATTAGAGGCTTCATATTCCCATCTCTGGCTTCCACATGACTTGAAATGTTCCTTTGTGTCCCATTGTGGGACAATTAGTGGCATGCTTTAGTCTGAGGTCTTTTGTTCCCATGAGATTCTGATGGGGAGACGAGAGAACCTTTGGAGTAGAGAAGGAAAAGACAGGAGATTTGCCCTCCCTCTCCTATGAGGTTGGTTAAAGAAAAAGGAAAAAGAGTTTTGGATGGTTGTTTGTTGAACTCCTGAAAATAATTTTAGGATTCATTGCAAAGCTAGATTCTAACTCTAATTAATTTTTGCTGCTTTACATCTGCAGTTTTTTTTAAACTTCGATATCCACAGGGAAATACACTGGAGACCTGGTGTCCTGATGAAATGATATCAGCCAAGTTACTCCAGAGAAGTTCTGGCTGTCATGAGTGATGCTGAGGTGCTGGCAATGTCTTCAGTTAATTTAAAATGTCACACAGTGGTATCAACAAGTTTTGTTCACCTCTCCAGTTGAACATACAACATGTGATGATGAGAGAAGCATTCTCTCATGTCTGCTATTAGAAAGTTCAGCCTCCAGAGGTTTTTTTCTGGACTAGCTGAGTCTCCAGTTTCTTGACGAAGAAAATAGCTGTTCCTTGAAGCAGTCAGCTTCACTGTTAAAAGAGTTTTGCAGTGCACAAAGTGCAAGTGTTTTTAATGTAATCAGTGGGAAATCTGAGCTTGTTTGTCCCAGCAATGAGGTAATCAACAGGTTGTTCTGACATGGGAAAAAAAAAAAGGCAGACAGTTCTTGGAGGGAATTGCATTCATGTCTATGAACAAAAAATTGTTGCCATTAGCAGTGATCTGAATTTATTGAAAAACCATAGGTGCGGTAATTATTGTGTTTCTTACTTGATTATCAAACCACGAAAATTAAATTTCATGACAGCCCTCATTTATGCATAAATCACTTCATAATTTATGGTAATAGATGTTATCTCATTATGTGCCCCAGGATATCTCAGCTTGTAGCACACACACCCTGCCTTGCCTTTCTGTTCCCATTCTGTGCCCGGTGTGTCTGAGGCTCCATGCCAGGGGAAGGTCGATGCTGGGCAGGCTCTGAGCTGGTGCTGGGCAGGCTCTGAGCTGGTGCTGGGCAGGCTCTGAGTGGATCACTCCTCTCCTCTGTCCTTGTGGGACAGCACAGCTGAGCTGCTAAAGTCTCCCCCATGTGTGACACTCCGCAGCTGGGCTCTGCGCTTTCACACATTGGACTTTTCAGGATGTTCTGGCCGTGGTGTGAGGACCACGGGGATTAAAGCTTGGGATGCCCAGGACAGGACTGGTGTGAGAAGTTGAGAAATGAAGAGCAAACAGAACTGGCTGGGGTAAATGAGGAAGTAGTTTTGTTGGTAATTCAAATTGGAGAGGCTTTTGTACAAAATTTACAAGTTCTGACATGTACTGGTGACCCAGGGTGTGCTGATGTGAAAGAACATGATGGAATTCTGGCCTTTTCATTTTTTTAATTGGGAGTTGCCTAATTAAAAATAAGCTGAAGGAACACTGCAGTAGCAAAGTCAACCTTCAAGTTCAGGCTTCCTTTCTGGGTCAGCAGTTTTACCTTGCCTTTTAGCAGGGTTGCAGGGTTAAATGGGTATGTTTGCTTACACATTACTCTACAGTAATCCTGAATTTTTTTTTTAAAGTCAGCAGAACTATAGGTATTTTGCTCAGTTTTGCTAAGTGAAATTTTGTGTGTATTAATTTCACCAGCTTTGAATTTTTTGTTACATTCTAATGAGACAAGAATAATTAAACAAATAAATTATTGTTCTCACTTTTATACCTTTCATCACGTAGTCTAGTGTTTATTTTTTAAAAGTCCTTTGTGTGCATACTAATCATGAGGGCCATTTCTGCTGCTTAATTATTTGATGTAAATATGTTGATTAATTGAATGTGAAGTCTGTGCAGTGGTATACTGCAATTTCTGCAGTATTAGTTAACAATGCACATTTTGGAAACACTTTGAAATAAGTTCTCTTTCAAAGGGAGCAAGAATTTTAAAAATTCTGCCCCGTTTTGAACCAAAAGTTCCCCCAACAAATTTATTGTCCATGTGTAAGTAAATGATGATTGTTATTTCTCACAGCTGCCAAGACAGTGTTTAATTTGTGTGTCTGTTTATGACAGGACATGTTGTCTGTATGGGAGATTAATGATTTTTTCCATACATTGCTGTTACAGTTTATGTTTTAAAGACAAAGCTGCTATGATTAAGGCTTTGCCTGCTGTCACGAGAAAATAAAATTTCTCAGCAGTTGCCCTTGGTCTTCATGTTAAATCTATGGCCAGCTGGATATTTCTGAGATACCTTCAAGTCAAATTGTATTAACTAAAACATGAAAATCACCCTTTGTTGTCAGGGAAATTGCTTTCATTTTGTCTCTTATTTGACAGTTTTAGAATACATTTTTAGGTTTTTTAAGGCTTGTCTTTTTCTACTAATAGCCAAATCAATCTTTGAACATAGTACATAATTTTGAGTGAATAATTAGTTCTTTTCAACAAAAAAGTTGTAAAGGAATTGTTTGGGTAGAAAAGGGTGATACATCTAGCACTGGTCAGATCCGTAGTATGAACAAGTTATGATTTTCATATCTATTTCAAAACATATTGCAAAAACTGGAGATGTTACAGGAGGATTCTGCGAAACCTGTAAAATGGCAAAAACCCAAAAATAATAAAAAAGGAAGAGAAGAAGTAATAAAGAGAAATTTCACTTTTGGACTGCTTTGTAGCTAAAATACTCAAGGAATCCATTTGCATCCCATGGAAACCAGATGCTCTTTTGAGGTCCCTTCCAAACTTGTCCCTGCTGTGGTCCTGGTGCCTTTGCAAGGTGTGAAGGCCCAGTGAGTGATCACAGGGGTGGAGAGTCCTCAGTGTGACTGCACTGCAAAACCCAAAAGTCATCTGAGAACAGGAGAGGCAAATAGAGAGGGGGAATGATAGGAGAGAATTATGATATCCAGTTCTGGTCACATACGCAGGGCAAAGAGGAGATCAAATCATAGAAGACGCTGGTGATCGTTGAAATAAAAGATTTAGACTTTGGTTTGACAAGCACAGTAAAATTTAAAGGCATTATTAATGCATGGTATGAGGTGGGGGCACAGGAAGGCTAAGGGAAGTGAGCATATGAATAACAAATGAACTTTGAGCTGTCTGTGAATGCACCTAGACATAAAGAGATTGCAAGGCCTCAGGCATCATCAGACCACCTCCCTCACAGAGAAGTGGAGGCAAAGACCTTCACAAAGGCTGGTACTGAGGTGTCCTCCGTGGAATTGCCAAAGATCTGCCTGCAACAGCTCCCTTCCCAGCTGGAGTATCCTTTCCAGTGTTCTCTCCCTCTAACTGGTGATGAAAACAAATGCCCTTGTAGGCAATGTGTTCCTGTTCCTCTCCCTGTCCTGTCCCCAGTGCAATGTCATCCTTTTCTTCTGAATAGTGAGGACGTATTTCCACAGGGAATGTGAAGACAATTATTTCCTATGGTTTGCATTTGAATTTAGCATTTGTTTCTGTCAAGAAACGTGTATTTGAGCTCAGGTGAACTTTCCTTCTCCAGCTGCTGGTGTGAAGAGCTTCCTTTGGGATGGCTTTCTCAGACTTATCTGAGAAAAAGGGGGTTGTTTATTCTCTTCCCTTCATTCCCTTCCTCAAAACTCAGTGTATTGAGTTTATCAATCCTAGAGCACTGCACTGGGTAAGCAGCTCTTTTGGTATTACATGACTTTCCATAGGGTTCTTTTTCTTTTCCCACTTCTTCAGCTGCCTTTTCCAAATCAGGGGTGAGTAACTCACTGGATCTAGCCTGCATGGCAGTTTTTCTGACCTCTCTGAACATTGCCTTGGCCTCGGAAGACCCAATTTGCAATATTTATAATATTTTGTGTATGCAGCTGGGGAAGCGGGAACTTTGTGAACACAGGCCAGGTTTGTCTCTGACAGGATTTATTAAGTTTAATAGGGTACAACATAAACATGGCTGGATAGTTTGGCCCTTATACAAAATATCACACAGATGTGGTACCAGTTTGCTGTCCCAGTTTTAAATGAGCTATAAATCACTCAAAATCCAGTCAGCTTCATTTTCCCCTTAAATCCTAAGTAGATTACAGGTTGTAGGACTTGCAGTGCTCAAAAGCTGTCTCTTGCAAAAAGAATAATTGATTTCAGGGTTCAGATTTAGAAATTATATTTTTTTAAAAAATAACTTTTTTTTCTCATAGAGGAAACCAGACTTTTTCCTTCCTTAATTTCTTCAATACTTGAAAAAAATTATTTATTTATTGAAATTTTTGTGTGCTAGGCACAGCTGTGGAAACATTTGGCAAAGTGCAGGTCTGTTAAAAAAATTGACTGAAGTGCTAATACTTTTAAATTGGATTTTCATTTTTGTGCAAGGCATATGGAATAAAAAATAAGAAGGTAAGAAAAATTATAATTGCTTCTTTTGTAAGATAGCAATGGAGCAACATACTAAAGAGGAAAAAATACCCCTTCCTGAAGGAAGTCAGATTTGAAATGACTTGTGCTTGCCTTTAATTCACACATATTCAAACCAATAAATTCAGACTGTGGTTTTAGAAAATAATGTTTCAACATTGATGGGTGATGGAAAAAAGTGGGGCATGAAGGTGAACATTATCAACCTTTCACCATGAATTAATCTCCCTGCTAGAATGAAATACAAAAATATCAATATTCCCAGGGAGAAAAGATTCCATGGAACTTTGGGGTTTGTCCTTTCCCCAGTAGGTTTTCTGAACACTGAAGGAGAAAGGAAAGTTATATTAATCAGCATTCTTTCTTCTCCCCATGTTTGTCTGTATTTCTGTGAGATGGATACTTAATTAAAATTTCTGTTTTGTCTCAAACCTGCTCTGTGGTCAGCACACCTGAGATATTCTGTTGGTTGTCTCTCTTCATAAAATCCACGTGGGAGCCCTGGCAGTCCTGAGTGGCACGATGGCAGACGACCACCAGCAGGAAAGGTGCCTCCACAGGAGCTCAGACAAGTGGGGGAGTGCATTTTTGCAGATCCAGCACAGTTGGCACAGCCCTGATTTCTGCCAGGCTTGCCTTGCAGTGTCAGTTCAAGGCAAACTGCAGAGATTGTTGGTGCAGAGGTTGTTTCAGAATTCTTTCTTGGCCAGAGGGATGCAGCAGTGCCCAGGGCAGGGCAGGCAGAGGGAGCTGACCTGAGCTCTGTGCCCGGATGGGAACAGCAATGCAAAGAATGATTTACTTGCCTGGTGCTGTGCTGCAAACGTGGGGCTTCATGGCCAGCCTCTAGGTTTGAGGGGATACCTCCAGAGGGACCTCCCAACCTACACTATTCCTTGATTTGGAAATCTACCTACTCATTGGTAAACATGCTTGTTCTTCCCAAAGCCAGCAGTGTTATGTGCATGTATCCATAGGAACTGGTTCCTCTGTTGCTTTTTTCCCTCCTTCAAGACTTTGTCTTCCCAAAATTTGTCCTAATCTGTCTTTGTCCTTCTCTGGAGGATGAAGTTTTTCATTAGCCTTTTTTCCTCTTTTTTTTCTGCTGTTACAGATGGCACAGTGCCACTTTTTGGTAAGGCTGTGACCTCCAGACTCATGTCTGTCTTTAAGTAGTGTGTTATTGTGAGTAATGTGAATTTGCACAGTCCCCCTTCAGACGTTCAGTTAGGTACAATATTTTTCTGCTCATTGTCACCTAAACCCGGTGCCTCGTATGTTCACCTAACAGATGAAAAACTCTGGAATTCATATGCCTAATAAATTGCTCTATTAGGATAGTTGGATACTTGGACATAAGGAGTGAAGAGTATCTTGGATGCTACCTGGACCCTTTAGAGATTGCAGGACAAAGTGGTGAAGGTAACTGAATAGTTTTAGTCCATTTCCCAATTTACCATCATCGTTTTTTTTTTGTGGAAAAGCTCCCTAACACATTTCAGGTAATTTTTGTTTATGCGGCCAGTAAGAGACTGAGCTTTTGGATGTAGGTGCAGTTTCAGGTCACACCTGGTTTGATCAATATCTGTAGATAAATAGATTAATTCAGACCATAGAACTCCCTGTATTTAGGGCACTTGGCTGTGTTTTGTGGCTGTGGTGACACAGTGGCTGCGTTAATGGGATGAAAGAAGAGTGGCTTGAGTGGCTGCCAGTTATGTCTGCCTTAATGACCAAAGGATTTATGAAAGTTACACTCAGATGTTGCTGAGATTTGGCTTTCTGCCTGCTCTCTGATGTTCTGTAAAAGATCACAATAGTACAGCATAGATTTCCCTAAGTTGGAAATGAAAATGTCCAATTTCTATTAATTTGTTTTAGATGATCAAAAGTATAATTAAAGTAGCTGGTTTGTGAGTATTTCCTTCAAAGATAACACTCATTTAAGATTAGTGCTTCATCAGCGTGAATTTCTTTCTTACTCTTGACATGCATTTAATTCTGCCTTCATTAACTGGAAACAAGAACTAAAACAACAGTGATTTGAAAAGATCACTGAAAGATGTTAAGTAAATGCTGTAGTATATAAAGCTGACCTTTTATGACATTTTTATTTTGCAGTTACAAATGTATCTCCAGCTGCTGATTTGGAAATTTTGTTTTCTTCCCCCCTCACTGATGCCACCATAATAACTGGGATCACAGGCAAAAATCTGAAGCCTTCTTTGGAATAATGGAAAGATTTGTAGGTCCTGAATATATATTAAAAAAACCAAACAAAAAGCATTCTACTAAGTTTGAATACAATTTGTGATTTGCCCTATAAAAGTGTGTAATCTTGGCAGGAAATGGGGGGATTTTAAGTCTGTAGTCTTTCTTCTACCTCTTTTTCTGTCCACTCCAGCCTACCCTTCCAGTGGCTGAATCCTCCCCAGCTAGAGCTTTGCACACTCTTTCTAATGTGTTTTCATAACAATGAAGAACTCTGCTCTAGCTTTGGATTTTTGAAGTATAATTGACAATCATGGAATGAGATCACTGGGAATTGTTTGATTTCCTGTCCCTCAGTGGGAGAGAAACTCTCAGTCTGGATTGTGTAGTACCTTGATTTCTGCCTAATGCAGGAGGTGTGTTTAAAACCTCTGTATAATGCACTTATCAAATTACTCCTTATCTTACATAGTGCTTTCAGGCTGTGAAAGATCCCGACATCATGGAACCATTCCAGATTTGATATGTCAAATAATAAATAAGTACCCTTAGGAAAGAGGATGACTCATGCTGAAGAAGGCTAATTACATGTTTCTTTCAGTTTTATGTGTACATCTGCATTATATAATAAGTGTGCTGAGCTAGGAAGGAGTAAATAGGGTTTTATGCAGGGAAGGTGTAGCTCATAAATCCATTGAAGTTCTGCTCAGGAATGAACAAGCAGGTGAGGAGGGTCTAATTAATGTAATTCTTGACATGGGAAGGAGTTCCCCACCAGAAGCTGATAGAGAAACCAAGCTGCTGTGGGATAGGAAGGGAAAGTTATTAATTAGTTAAGGAAAGCAGGAATAACTTGTAGAGCTCAGGTCCTCATTGGAGCCCCTCTGGAATGTGGGCTGGGCCCTGAACTGCTCGGCTTTGTTTGGAAGTGTGTTGGAAGAGGAGTGAGCAGAGGGCTGGGAAGGTGCCTGGTACTGGACTGTAAAGGAGGGAGCTGATGTGAGGAGTTAGAGAAGACAAGATGATAAATTATCAGGTGAACTTCAGTCTTAAAACATCCAGAGTGATGAACAGGGTGGAAAAAGAATCCGAGCTTTAAGTAGTGGATGATGAGCTCAGGACTGCCTTTTACCTCTTAGGAATTAGACCCAGGTTTCAATACATCTGTGAAAATCCTACCTAAACAAGCATCTTTTTGAGCAGAGTGTTTTGTATCAGCACAGGGCAGGATGTTTTCACTTCTTTGGAATGATCTCATCAAGTGAGAAGATGATACTTGAAAACTATTTAAGTTGAAAGGAAGTGCTAGGAAAAAAAAAATATTTGCAAAAGGGAACCTGATGTGAGAGTGGAATCCAATGTTACACTCGAGGGGAAAAAAGAGAAAATAAAAGCAAGCACACATTGTGAATAGAAGAATGAAGTATAAAAATATTTCAAGTTTAATAGTGCAAGATGATTGGTAGTATATTTTTTTTTCCCTTTCCCAATTGCAGGATAAAGCTTTGCTAGTTGGTGTAACTGTTGCTAAGGTGGTTAAATGACAAGTGGTTTATTGATTATTGTCTTCACACTTTTTTTTTCACACAATTATTTACTTTTGGTGAATGTTTTGCTATTGTCCACAGATTTTTTTCCTGACTCCTAACTTGAAGGTTTCTGGAGTGTTCCCACACATGCGGTTGTTGCAGGATTTGTGCTGTTGAGGAGATGAGATGGTTGGAGGTTGTTTATAGCAGATTATTTTGGGATGGAATAGAGATTTTTCTCACCAATGGCAGGTGCTCTTCTGGGTGCTTCAAATACTCAAGTTTTTCTCTCCCCTGTTGCTTATTTTCCTCTTCAGAGTCTTTTTTCCCTTAATTTGTGTTGATGGTGGTTTTAGGCCTGTGCTTTAACTGAGAGGGGAAGGCAGTGGACAAGCAGGAGAGCAGCCTTTGCTTTAATATTTCCAGTCAGCTGAAAGAGTTATAAACTACACAACAAAACAGTTATAATCTGGACAAATTCAGGTATGTGTTGCAACTAACTCAGTGCTGCAGAATAGAGTTGGGCCAGTGCTTTAATGTGCCTTTCATAGAACTAAACTGGGTTTTTTCTTCTTATCTTTAGAAGTCTCCATAAACAAAGCTTCTTTTGGAAAGAATCTACTGAGTCATTGCTTACATGAGGAAATTTTTCTCTCTAACTGACTCCTGCTTTAACAGTTTGCTAGGACAGGAATATTTTTCCTGAAGTATTTATTCATTGTCTTTTTTTTTGAAGTTGAACCTGAAATATATGTCAACTCTGCAGAACACATGACAGAATATTAATTCTGTTAATAGTTGGCTGTGAAATGTGTGATAAAATCCCAGCCATGGGATTATCTCAGCTAAAACCTTTTCCTGTGACAAGTGAGGGCCTAACATGTAAATTATAGTTGCCACCAAAGTTTGGTTCCAGGGCTACTTCATCAGGAAAGCTTCTCAGCCCTATCTTTTATATCAAAATTGTGTTAATGAGTTGTGCATCTCCTGATGAGTTGGCAGAGCTTTTGCAGCTTCAAGGAGATCTAACACCTGCTAATATCAATGCATAAGCTTGGCTGCAAAGTTGCCAAACCCACATTTAACCTATTTCAGTCACAAGCTACCATTGATCTGGTTTTCACAGTGTGTTCTCCTGAATGCTTTAGGCTTAGATGTATTACTTAAAGAAAGATTTCAGTATTTAATTTGCAGTGTTTAAGAGGAGAGAAGCTGCCTCTTTAGCATTGAGAAAGGTAAAAAAATTCAGTTTAGTAATTTATTGATAAGTAAGAAGAGGCATGAATAGGATTCTTTTACTGCACGAAAATTCAGTTTGGTGTAACCAAACCCAGACTTGATCAAGAAAAAACTACAAGTGGAAAGCTGCAGTGAAGTGTATCTATGTTAACAGTGAGGGCAGGAGCAGTGACTGACACCGTGTATGAGCCAGGGCTGTTCTTGTGGTCCCAGCACAGCTGAATTAGCACTGACAGCTGGCTCAGGCTTTGAGAAGGGTGATGGTGCCCAGCTTTGAGATGAGGGATAAACAAACCTTTCCATTCAGTGTGTGGTTTGAAATCCTAGAAAGGTAGAATGGATAGGGTTGGAAGGGACCTTCAGGATCATCCAATCCCTGCCATGGGCAGGGACACCTTCCACTATCTCAGGTGGCTCCAAACCCTGTCCAGCCTTGAACACTTCCAGGGATGGGGCATCCACGGCTTCTTTGGGCAATCTCTGCCTGGACCACCCTCATCATAAAAGCCACCTTCCTTCCATCCAATTTAAATCTGCCCTCTTTCCATTTAAAACCACTGAACTGTCAGTACAGGCTTGGTAAAAAACCTCTCTCAGGTTTTCCCACTTCCTTTTAGGCACTGGAAGGTGCTCTGAGGTCTCCCTGGAGCCTTCTCATATCCAGGCTGAGTCCCCCCAGCTCCTCCAGAGCAGAGGGGCTCCACCCCTGTGAGCATTTCCATGGCCCTGGTTTGAAGCCTCTCGAGGAGGTCCCCAGGTCTCTCGTGCTGGGGAGCCCAGAGCTGGCTGCAGCACTCCGAGAGGTACCAAGGAATTGCAGCAGCACACATTTCATTTTCTCACAGTGCTGAAATATCTTATTTAGGGTCCTGATGGGAACTGTCATTTTGTGTGTACTGTAACAAGATAATCCAAGCTTGTCCTTAATGAGGCTGCTTGTGGTGGCACTGAAAGCCCAGATTTGAAATAGACTTTGTAAACACTGGAAATGAAGTGGACTTTGTGTAGAAAAAGGAGAAACCTTATTTTTTTAAGCTGTTCACTCTGACTACTTGTCTGTGTGTATTTGGAGAAAGTACCAAACATATATCTGAGATAGTTTCCATCTAGTAAAAATGTATTTTTAATAATAACAGCTTCACATTGTATTGGAAAATAAGAGAATTGATGCCAGATCTTTCACAAATATTTTTCTTGTTTTCTTACTCTAAACCTGTGTCTATATAATTTTTCTAGGTAAAAACCTTTCACTCCTTGGAGTTTTTGGATGATTTGTGACTTAGATTTCTTTTGCAAAGACCAGGCAAAGTGTGGGTATGTTTGTAAATCTAACCTGTTCAATTTGGATAAATCTTGCACTGAGATCTTAACAGTTCAGTGACTGAATGAGTGGGGAAAGAAAAAAAAGTTGAAAAAATACACATCTTAAAGCTACTTGAGTAGCTGTTTATTTTGCTGCTGTTCTTTGAAAAAAAGGAGGCAGGGGAGAAAGTGTCTTTAAATAGCCTGTTGGGCTGCTGCTGCTGCATCTACTTGCTTGTGTGACAGATACTGCATTTCTCATTAGAGGTACCTTGCAAGTGCCCATGGTCACCATAGTAACTATCTTGGAGTTATACCTTAAATGTATCCCTATATAATATATCCTTTATATTTATACCTTAAATTTATTCTGACAAAGGTTACTGTGGTGATTCCTACTAATTGGCTTTTTTTTGTTTTGTTTTTTTGGGCTGCTATTTTTAGCTCATCCCCTCCTCTTCCATTTAAGTTCCAGATCCTAAGTGGAATGAATTGGCAGAATTAGTGAGAAAATGCTTTACAGGGTAGGACTAATTGGCAACTAAACTCTGTTTTATTCCTGAGTGTGAAAGAAAAAAAAAATCTAAGTCATAACTTCCAGTGGTAACTAAAAGGTTATCAGATATGTCTTCCAAATGTTTTGATATGAGACAATATCAGTGCTCTTGAGACACGAGTTTGCTTCGTGCAGGCTTCTACTATTGTTTATTATCAAATATTAGTCATGTTGTTTATTAGCAGATATTACTACCAGCAGATATAGAGGGAAACAAGCCATATCCTGAAGTGCTGAAAAGCTAATTTAAAGTAAGCCTCTAATAAACAGAGGAGTTAGCCTTGTGCTGTGCTATATTGGTACCTGGGACAGGTGCTGTATTGGTACAGATGCAGCTACCTGGCATCTGCTGGTGCAGCAGGCTGAATTAGAAAGTTATTCATAGGCTGATGATAACATTGTTTAATTTCCTGTAGGTGTATTAGAGGACGACTACTACATTTCCAGGGGCTAAGAAGTCTCAAATTTAATTGCTGGATTGACTCCAGTTCCCAGGCCCAGAAATGAGACAGCAGAGCAGTGACTTGATGAGCACTCCCAGGGTACTCATTCCATGGGCAGAGAGGAGAATCAGAGCTGGGATGGGGCTGCCAGGCACTGCAGCTGCTGAGAGTGGGGAAGGAGCAGCTCAGTTCTGCTGAACAGGGAGAAATGTGGTTGCTGTCATGGTGAGGGGCAAATGTGGCTGTAAAGAAGGCAACAAAGTGGGAGGACATCAGATCATGGCAGAGGAGAAAGGGGAAAGGAAGGGAAGTTCTGGGAAGGGAAGTTCAGGGAAGTTCAGGAAAGGGAAAGGGAAAGGGAAAGGGAAAGGGAAAGGGAAAGGGAAAGGAGGGAATTTTCAGCTTTTCAGTGAGATGCAGGACACAGATGCATGTTTGACCACTGTTCTGCACTCAGCCTGTCTCTGTGTGGCAGAGTTGACCCAAAGGTGCAGCCAGCAGTCACTTGACCTTTTTGTTCTTTTTGAAATGTAAGAGAAAATCTCTTACAACTTCACAACCTTTAAACACTGAGCTTTCTCATTTTAATATCAGTTCAATCCTGCTATAGATCAGCCCTTAAGTTTAGCACAAGGCAAGCTTAAAAGATGTAAGAGATGTTTATTCAGTGTTGACTCTGAAGCACTGAGGTTGATGCATTTGATTGCTCTGAAGTCCAAGAATAATGCATTGGAACTGGTTAGAACAATTTAATTTTCATCCCATGCTTCCTCAGCAGGAATTTACAAGGACTGTAACTTCATGCCTCGGAATGGGAATTTGCTACAAAGCTAGAAATTTTAAAAAACAATTAAATAATGGAAGCCTGGGAACCTTCAAGGGCTGTGCAGGGCTGTGTTCCATTTACCATTGTTTTTTTCCTGTGTATAACTTTGAGCAGAAGCCTCTTTTTCAATATAAAACAAACAAAAAATCTGGAAGACTGTGACTGGCTTTCAGCAATTTTAATTCTTTTTCGTGAAGGATTATTCTGTGCTAAGTAGATGGACAGGATTTATATCTTGTTGACAGTAAGTCTGCATTTCATATAATTTAAAATGAAGTTAGAAGAGCTTTGTGGGATTCAAAGTTGGTATTTTGTCACTGTGAATCCAGTTCAATGGGCTTTGTAGAGCCATCATTCTCTTCTCTGAGGTATTGATGCTACAATTCCTGACACACTGTGGAGCTTTCTAGATTCTCCTGTATTCTTCACTTGGAATGTCTGAACAGAACTGAGAAATGGGATTTTGCTCATTTTTTTGGAACTTCGGTCATTTCATGTGTAAGGGTAACCTAGCATGAGAAAATCCCTCTCATGTTTTTTTTTTTTTTTACCCATATGCTGTATGTTATTAAAGAGATGCCAGGTGTGATTTTGAGCCCAAGAGACCACATGGGGAGTGATATTCTGGCTGTGGGCAGGAAGGTGCCAAGAGCAGGAGCACAATCACAATCTGCTCCTCTGGGTTTGCTGTGGCTGCTGAGTGCCCTGGCAGCAGCTTGAACCTGCACTACCTGAGTTGAGATGTAAATGCAGTGAGACCAGAGCTGGGTATTGGATAGAGCATCTTCAAGGTTTCCAGAAGTTATTTTTATTTTAAATACATCAGCAATGGTGATCTGAAATATAAGTGATGACTTGCAGTCATGTAGAAAATTACAACATTGTTCAAGATAAATTTTCTTCCAGTGGTCAGTCCTGGAAATATCTGAGCCCTGTTGGAAATCTGAAATTAAATGTGGGTTGAATAAAATAGTGTTCACATATTGTGATAATTTTTCAAGCTTTTGAAACATTGAAATTTTAATTTTATGTAGCAAATTATACTCATTTGCTGCTTAGTATTTGTAACTGAACACCTACTGGAGATTTTTTCTTATTCTGTTGACTTTTATATTCTGTTGACTATGACGTTTTGACTATGGTTTTTGTTCTTCTCAGCAGTTTTATATCTTCATTTTGATTGTAGATCCATTGGCAGTGAGATGCCTTTTTCCTGTGTGTGTGTTTTCTCCCTGGCACAAAGTGATTCTGATCAGTACTTATGTTTGAACACTTGCTGTTGCAGAAATTACAAAAGATTAAGGGATAACACAAAATTATGGAAAAGAGAAAAATAGTAATTTAAGTTGTAGCAGCAAATGTTTTCTCATGTATTTCACTTAAGTGTACAGAAAGTATTTAATAAGTCATAATTACAGGTTTTATTACTGTTGGAGGAACTAGAAAAAGTTTCAGTGGAAGTTAGTCATATACCCGATTCTAAAAGAATTTCAGCTGACCTACCAAAAATGTTCAGTGTTTTTTTCAGATTTTACTTTGCTTTTATGTTAAATTCTAGACCTGGATATTTTAGGAGAACTAAGCAGACTTAGTGAATGAAGTGCTCATGCTGGTGACACAGTTCCATGCTTTCTTGCAGTGTGAATGCAGTTTATGAATGGCTCACTGTGAGAGGCTTGTGGAAGCTCATGGTGGGAAATTGTCTAATACAATCTGCAGCAAAAATGCACTTGTTTAAAATTGTGTTAAATTTTATCGTCATGTGTTAAAGTATGAAACGTATGCTCCTGACAGCTTGAGCCATTCAAGATTTTTTCTTCATCTATCATTAGTGACAGTAGTTGTAGTTTAAATACTCAGGAACTTTAAGACCATTTTGGTTTGGATGTGAATGCTACATTAAAAATATCAGTGAAGTGTGTTGTCATAGCATCATTCAGAGTCTTTTAGGCTGGAGTGCACCTTTTGAGGTCAGATAGTGCCATGCCCCTACTCAAGCAGGGTCACCTAGCACAGGTGTAATCTGCTGCAGTGCTGTACAGAATGTAGTGGTTGCTAAAATTTCTCAGAGGGAAGGATTTTGACCAAATACTTCTTGTGCTTTCCTTTCCTTTTTTTTTTTTTTAAAAATAAAAGATCCTGTGGTTTTATCTGCACCTGAGACAAGTTGTTATATTGACTGCAAGGAGCACAGTAACTTCACAAAGAACAGGATCCCAGTATTAAGTGTACTGTTTCTCTGAAGGACTGAGCTTCCTCAGAGATGATTCCTTTTAAGCCTCTGTTTCTCTCTTCCCCCACATCTTTGAAGAACACTTTTAGAAGTCCAGGCATTTATCTCTGCCTCTGATGGGACTCGGTCCTGATGATGAAAGGGGTAGAAGGGTCCCCACAGAGCAGCTGATGAGTGACTTGTGTAGATGCTGGAAGTCCTCCCTGAAATGACAATGGTCAAGGAAATGTGTCCAAGAAAAACTGGCCCTTCTGGGGTCCAGCCTGATGACTTCTGACCCTTACTTTTTCAGATCTGTTGCTTTTAAAATGAGTTTGTTTTGTTTGATGGTTTTGAGTTTTTTTTCCCAAGATAAAATAATAGTTCCAATATTGCATTCAGTTTCTTTGACCTCTTCTTTATCCCTTTTAAAGGTGTTTTTCTTGACATTGTTGATTGGATATGAAATCTGCCTTGCCTTTTGCCTAGATCCAGAAAATCTGGAGATTCCTTCCCTTCTATCATTCTCCCCCTTTCATGGGTTTTCTCTTCCCTAGCGATGACACCTGACTGGTTTTAAGTATCTTAAGGGAGAATTTTCATCATTAACAGATCTCCATTTATTGGTGAGCTTCCTGCAATTCCCTTTAATCCAGATGTGACCCATGTCAGAGATTGGTGCCTCACTCTTTTGCAGACTGTTATAGATACATATAGATGTATAGGTAGATATATGTAGGGACAGATGTATGCATATATATTCACAATTATATTTTCACAATGATGGCTTTTGGGCTTTTTCTTGTATATTCCTTACCTTTTCTATCCTTTATTTGAGGAATGTGGAAAGAATGCTAGAAAACCAGAAGCTGCTTTCTCAGTTCGGAGTTTTCCATCCAGTAATTAAAATTAATTAGTTTCATAACTAAAAGGTGAATTTTTTTAAGTGTAAGTAAATGTGTCACTTTAAAATGATGGCAGTACTTGTGGTGGATGTCTGATCTGAGGTGAAAAATGATTAGGGCTTTAACTTCTTTTTTTTATTTTATTCCAAGAGATATGTCAGTATCTCAATACTGTTAAAACAAAATTTGGGTTTGGTTAAAGGTTTTTTGTACCCTCTTTTCTGACAAAATATTTTACTTTGTTTCATTGAAGAAAAACTACAAATAGGTTGTGTCCATCTGTGCATGAAGACTGAACAGATGCTCATCAAGAATGAAATACGTGGATCTTGAAGGAGTTAGCAGGTTTTCAAAAATACTTTATTTACAAGAACACATTTGTGTGGCATCCAAATTACAGCTAAGCCTCACAGGCAGGATGCTTGAGGAAACACAAGCAGTGCAGATGTCTTTTTCTTTTGTGAAGGTGAGATAATAACCTCCAAGTGTAGTGTTACAGAGTACCTGAGGGAATATTTGCTTTGCTTTATTTGGAACATTTTGATTATTTAAGCTGATTCAGAGAGGTAGCAACTGCGTGACAGAGAAATGTAAACAGGAATTACAGAAATAAAGCATTGGACTAGATTTAAAAGAAAAAAAATCTCCTTATTTAGGTGTGGAGTGCCATGGAATTGTTTAAATAGAAGTGGTATAAATTGTAGGAATTACTCTGTGGACATGAGATTCTATTCCTCACAGCAGAAGATTTAAGGCAGTGGAATATTCTGTGCTGTACTTCAGTTCAAATGATTGCAGATGGAATGAAAAGTAAAACTGAAGAACATAGAATATAATTTTTTGCAATCTCTTAGGTGTGGAAGATCCCCCAGTGCCAGTGCTTGGGCACCTTTAGAAATTTAATGTGTGCTGGGGTCTCAGTTCTTGCTTGGAAGGAGAATGGATCCTATATACCTGATTTCCATGTTGGAATTTAGTCAAAGTTTTAGCCTTGGTACCTTCACTGCATGCCAGGTCCAGTTAAATATTTAGTCAAAATCCTGCATGCAACAAGCTAGTAGGAAGTTATTTCAGTAGAATTTGGTGCCTAAGGAACATGCACCAAATCTGAGGAACGAGTTGTAATTTTCTATTAACCCCTTTTACTCTGATGAGCCCTTTGAACAGTTAGACTGAAACAAGTCTAGTTTTGATTTAGGCTCCCAGAAGTTCTGTCAGTACCTGGCAAAGCCCAGCAGTGATGCCTTACAGGAGCCTCCAGGTGTGTTGCATGTTTTATCAACACTACTGATCCCACAGGAAGTGTGAAATTACAATTCCTTGGTTGCAAATACATTGCATTAAAAACAAACAATGAATTGAATATGCTTTTCTGGATCCACTGCAAAACAAACATGCTGAGAGCTGATCACTCTGAAATTCATCAGTTTTCAAGTCTGGTTCAGATCATGGAAATTAAACATACTCACTGCTAAGTGTGGTGTGTAATATGTTTACACAGAAGTTACACTCTTGCACAGATATAACCTACAGGAGTTTAAAATAAATTCATGTAAATAATGCAAATTATGGCAAAATTCTGCTGCTTGGCTGGGATATTTTTTTCTTAATAATCATTATTCACTGTTACACATGCATTTCATTGCTTTTTAAACATTTTTCCTTGCTTCAGTTCAGAAATAAGTCTCAAGTTTACAAAGCCAGTTGTTCTCTTAGCGTTTAAAGCAAAACCAATTATTGTCAAAGGTCTTGAATAATGTACAGAACATGATAAAGAAATAAATTATATAACCTGAGGGAAACAAAACTTGACTTTCCAGAAGCAGTTTTAGAAAACACTAATAGCGTGCACAAGATAAAGAGGCAGTAATATGCCCTTCCAACTCAGAATGTCTGTGATCTGGAAATAAAGATAAAATATTTCTGGAAATAATGATGCACATGGTCATATTTGGTGTTGATGAAGTGTACAATTTGTAATCTTTGTTGAGACTGTGAAATGCAAGCAGTAATTACATTGGAGAACATGAGAAACTGATAAATTAGAATAAATTTCAAAGGAAATAAATTTCAAAGTTTGTATAACATTTCAGATTTACACACAGAGATTCTGGACACAGATGGAGAAGAAAACACTGGGAATTCTTAGACTGGAAAGAAACTTGCATTTTAGGGTTGCAGTCTAATAAAGTGGAAATGTAGAAAGAAAAAAATGAGTGGAAGAAATGAGAATAAAGGAACCTTGGTTCCTGTGCCGCAGGAAGATCAGGGAGATAGCAGAAAACATCAGGACAGAAGGGTTGATCTCACTGAGATCTTAAAAAGCACCACATCCTCCTTTTATAGTGCTTGTAGCAAGAAAACCAAGAGGAGAATTCTGCCTGTAGCCTCTCCAGTGCTCAGCAGGACAATTGTCCCCTCTCAGGTGCAAACTCCTCCCCTCTGGCCCTGGGACCCTGGGCTTGGTCTCTGTGGCTGCTGCTCATCTTCCACCTTAGGCTCTGCCTTCCTCACTTCGAGCCTGTCATCCCTGAGACCTTGGTCTGCTAAAGAAATAAACCATCTTCCTTGTCTATAAAATAAAGGTTCAATTTTGCGTGATGTGCCAGAAGAGTGATTATATTTGACAGTTTCAATATTTTGATTTCACACCGAGCCTTGTTTTGAATTGCATCTGTCAAGGTAAAGGAAAGGTTTGGTCCTACAGAGAGCATTGTCTATGAGGCAGGGTAATCTTTATTATGCTGCTCAGCAGATTCCTGTATTTCTTTCCAGGTTTGTCCACAGCAGGCAAAGAATCAGATTCATTTTGGATCTGATTAAAAAAAAAGAATTAATAAGGAATGAAACAGTCAGGAATCAGAAAAGGCCTGATAATGATGGAGAGTTATATTACAATTTTCTATCTTTTTTTTTTTTCCTAGCTAGTGGAATGAAAATGCAAGTATAGGAAGTAAAAGTTGCAGAAAGTAACTTTTAAAAATATCCAAATTAGCTGGTTTGGTGTGATTTAATGATGGGGCATTAGTTCGCTTTTCTGCTTGCACTCACCAGTAGTAATTAATTAAAAATAACTTGTTTTGAACATATTGGCATAAAGTTGGAACAGTGCTTTACTTGTTTTGGTAATTTTCTCATTATTGCTATTTCTGTGTTACTGAACTGGCTGTTGTCAGTATTTTTGTGATCTTTGAGTCAGGTATTTGCTCGAGAGAGAACGAGAGAATAAGAAAGTTTATAGTTCTGGTGGAGGAGAACTGTCTGTTCATGAAGAGTGAATAGATGGCACATAATGAACGTATTATTTTGAGTTCATGTAATTGTTTTATAACAGAATGCTTTGACTTGGAGACCACCTAAAAGATCATCTGTTCCAGCCCCCCTGCCATGGGCAGGGACCCATGCAAGCAGTGCAATTTAATCTGTTGCAAGATAATCAGAAATCTAAGAAAGTAATCAAGGAGGATCCCCCCTCCCTGATTCCAGTAGAAAATCATCCCTGAAATACAATTTCAGGAGTGTGTTGCATCCCTGTTCTTATTGATTCAGGATGCTGCCAGAAGATAAATGATACTGAGCTTATTTGCACTAACTTTGACCTTCTCAGATGGAAAATGAATAAAACTTCTACTGTTGCAGCAAATTCTTCATCTGTCTGAAATTTAATGATGTTTCATCTGAGCTATCCTGGTGTATTATGGCTGACATTCCTTAAAATTCTCTGACCCAGCAGCCTCCTCCATCTGTGATAGAACTTAGCACTTGAGATTCCTATTAGGACCCAGTTCCTTGAGTTCATCAAGAACTCCTTAAACAAAGTGATTTATTGATACAGAATGTTGTTGTTGAGTGAACTGGCAGCCATAAACACTGTAAAAATAAAAGTCTTAGGAAGATGCAGTTCTGCAGTTGTTGTGGTGATTGACCTTTATCATAAAAACTCTCTTTTACGAAGTTCAGAGCCCACTTTGAGAGCTGTTTGCTGGTTCAGAGGGTACCTGTACTGGTTCATTTGGTTTTGTGCTCTCTGTATTGTTCCCAGGATGCTCAGGTTCCAGGTTCTGCAGGCTGTGTCCATCAGGTGTTGAGCTGGAATATGTATTTTGTCTGTCTTGTATCAATTCAGGGTGCATTAAGTAGCCATGTATAAACCCCATAATTATGAGATTCCTCAGGGCTTCTTTTGCAGCTCATTCCCCTTTTCTCTCTCACTCATTTCCTGGTTTTTCCTCTATTTTTCTCTCACTCCTTCACCTTGAGCTGCTCCTCAACTCAACTAAATATATTTTGGAAGCAAGAGAACATTTTCCTTTTTTCCCCCACCCCTCTCCCTTCTGACAGTATTTTGTTTAGATATTGGGAGTAGCTGAAGGTTGGAGATTCACTTACAGAGAATTCATTTTGGTGAAATTAACTGGAACAGCAGGAGGAAATGAATGTACCAGAAAACTTCCATTTTTTGTGAGGGCAGAGATAATAAGCAGGAGATGATCCCAGAAGTTCTTGTGTACATTTATCTTCCACTATGTTAAACATGTTTTCTGAGCTAACTATGCCTTATGCAAACAATCCTTCAAGTACTGAATGTAAAAAACCCAACACAATTCTGCATAACTTCACCTGATAAATAGAAATACTGTCCTTCTGCAAATGACATATTTATTCATCTAGAGCATCTCCTAAGTGTTTTGTTCTGTGTTTTTTCAGCCTCTTTAATAATTTAATAATTGTGAGTATTTTATTTATTTTCCATTGAAGATTTTCTGCCATTACTTTCTAGTTATTTATTAGTAAACAAAATCTGGACTCGGGACATATTAGAGGGTGAAAATTCTGGAATAACCTTCAGACTGGTTTTTTCCCTTCCAGTCTTGCTAACTAGTTTGAAGACAGAGCTGATAATTTTATGAACAAAGTCACAGAATCACACCCATGGTCATGGACTGCAGAGCCTCTCTGAGCCACCTGTTCCAGTGTCAAACCACCCTGGTTTATACTGTGTCCAAATAAAATTTCCCATATTTGATTTGTGTCCATTGCCTCTCATGCTGGCGCTGGGCACCACTAAGAGCCTGGATCTGGCTTCTTTGCTCCTTGCCCCATCAAGAATTTATGGATGAGATCCACCTGAGCCTTCTTTTCTCTAGGTTCTCTCCCAGCTCTCTGAGTTTCTCCTTGTATGACAAATATTTGTATTCATTAATCATCTTCATGACTCTGGACTGGATTTGCCTTTATTTCAAAACACTTCTTCATTTACTTTAAAGAGGGAATACAAAACACTGAATATTTTTACCATGTAGTTTCCTTTTACTTGTCGCCTTAGCTTTATTTTCAGTCAGTTGTTGATTTGGGACACCAGATTCCTTTCTTTTAATATCTCCATCTTTTTCATTGATTGTGCTTAGTCTTCAAAGGATCACAGAATCCTGGGATGGTTTGGATGGAAAGGGACTTTAAAGATCATCCAGTTCCACCCCCTGCCATGGACAGGGACACTTCTCACCCTCCTAAGGTGCTCCAAGCCCAGTCCAGCCTGGCCTTGGACACTTTCAGGGATGGAGCATCCACAGCTCCTCTGGGCAACTTGTGCCAGGGCCGCAACACCCAATTAAGAATTTTTTCCTAATATCTAAATCTCCCTTGTTTCAGCTTAAAAACAATTTCAAAATCATTACAAAGTTTCCAATATTTGAGTTAGGTTTTTCATTTAGAAGAACATCTTGACTTGTGAAAGCATGGCATAATTCTGTATTTTACCTAGAAGAAATTATTCTGTATTTGTGTTACACTTTAAAGCTTACCTATGGAATTTCACAAATTTTCTCCTCAGATACAGTATTTGTTTCTTTTTATTTTTTTCTATTCTGGCTGATGCTTGATGAATCTTCTGCCAATGAAGAATTGAAATGGATATTGGACATCTGGTAGAAAATGTTGTTTTCTGAGTTTCAGTTAACAGTCAAATCAATTCAGCTTTCCTGTTGTCCTGAATTATATAAATATTCTGTGGATCAGAACCATTTATGCCCACTGCATCAAGAAAAATATTTATTTGAAAAAAAACTTGCTTCTTTCAATGTTTCATTAAGATTTCCACCTACATAAATTTATGATAGTTTTACTACATAGTCAGCTGTTTTACTTAATATCATATTCAATTAAACAAAAAAAAAAGCCCAAACAAAAAACTGCAGCTTTTCATCAGGCATTATTAAACAAGTGCCACAAACACTTTCTGTCCTGGCATGTGCTGGAAGAATTTTGTTAACACATGGTGAAAAACCTTTATTCACTCATAGAATTACAGAATCATTAAGGTTGGAAAAGACCTCTAAGATCAGTGAGTCCAAATGTTAATCCAGCACTGCCAGATCCACCACTAAACCTCATCCTTAAGCACCACATTTGCCTGTCTTTTGAGCACTTCAGGGATGGTGATTCCACCACTTCCCTGGCCATGCCTTTTCCAGTGCCTGACCACCCTTTCTACTTTGTTTCTTCACCTTTCAACTAGTTTCTTTTGGCATAAATCCATAGTTGACTGTATTGCTATTCTTCAAGGATGTAACAGCAAAATTCACCTTATTTAATTAAATACCTAATTTTTAAAGTGTTTCGTGGTTTCTCCAAGGAAGTTATTAATTCATCTAGTTGAAGGGAGGTTCGTGAAAATGAGTTAAAATACTGTTGTAATGTTCATGACTTGTTTCAGGTCACATTACCCAAATGTAAAAAATCTTACAAGAAACAGTGAAACTGAAAATCAAATAAAATTAGTGAGGAAAGTGGTATTTCTGTGCATAGCTTTAGCTAAAAATAGGAAGGACCCTCAGGATATGGTAGTAAATCTATTTTTAAAAGAGAGCATTGCTATTTAATGAAATGCTGAGCCCAGGGAATGCAGTCAAGGATAATCAGAGGCACTTATCACCTTTGACAGGCTGCAGTATTTCTTACAGCTTTGTTTCAGCCTGTGACTTCTTACTTCAGTAATTGAATACTTTCTATGCCCATTTCTAAGGAAAACATAAAAGCTTAAAAAAAGCATAGTAATAATTAAAACATTAAAAAGTGTAGCTGCAGGGGATAGGAGCATGCTTGAAACATCAGATTTGAAATATCATATTTTAGAAACCTTAAATCAGACTTTCAAATCACAGGAGAGTAGGCTCAGTCCTTCAACTTTTGCAGGCCATGTAAACTCAGCTCAAAATTCCTACATTGCTGTATCAAGGAATCACATAACTGAACTCTGAAAAGTGTGTTCAGAGCACACTTTTGATGGTCTTGCTAGAATGTTTTTCAAGGTCCACAAAGAGCAGCTCTCTCCCTTGTCACAGGACATTCTGCCAAGTGTGGACCTGCTACAGCCAAGAAATGGAAACTCTCAAGGCAGCCTGAGCCCCCCTCACTGCCACTATTGCCACTCTGGTTTTCACTCTGAGAAGTGTGGAGTGTGTTAAAGGAACAGTTGGGCTGTGATGAGACTGATCCCGTTTCCATCAGGAGCTAGAGAGGAATCCATCAGCAGATCCACAAGGAGAAGTTTCCTGATGTAGCAGGATCAGCCTTTTTTGTGACCTCTGCATTCACGGTAATGAGCCATTCTGTGCTACACTGAAGTGCTGACAATTACTGGTTTCTGCCTTAATGCAGCTCAAATATATCCATCTTTATTCTCCTTCAGTAGATCATTTGTAAAGAGTGGAAAGGACATGCACCCAAGTTTGTTTCCAGTTATTAAGTTTGAGTAAGTGTTCTCTCAACACCAGGGAAGTAGTTCATTGATGAGAACAGCATGGGTAGAACTCAGCAGAAGTTGACACAGAGCTGTAAAGAAAATAGTTTTGGACCAGTGGCAACACCTTCACTTTTGTCAGTAGTATTTTCCTATTGGAAGCTATTTGTAGAGATTTATTTCTTTGTATCTGCTCCTTCTGACCTTGGAGGTGGGTACCTTAAAGTTATTTTTAGATTGTTTGTGAGCGTATTTATGTGGCACTGCCTTTTTTAAATCTGAAAAGCCAACTAGCTTTTTATAGCATTGTTAAAGAGGCAGAGGTCATGGCTCAGTGGTTAAAATTGAATTCTATTTTGCACTTAAAATCTGAGATTTATCCTTTTAAGCCCTGTGCTTACTTAATGATTCAATGCAACTGTATGGTTGCTGGGAAGCAGCTTCTGGCTGCTTTGGTCAGGTTGTGTGATCTTCTGCCTTAAAAAAACCCAAACAGGTATAGTTTATACTTTGTATCATCTTTATGCTATATTTGTAGACATTTCAGAATACCAGTGCAGGATAAAACCCAAACCCCAGCTTTACCTAAAACAGCCTAAGGTTTGAATCAGCAATTTAAACCAGAAGAAAAAAATAGTTACCCTAACTACCTGTACATTAATCATTAATTTTTCAATAAGTTCACATTTGAAACTGCCCAGACAAAGACTGATGTGTAAGGTACTGGTACAGTGGCAGTTTCACCAGCAATGACTTGCGTTTTGTATTTCTGTTTTTTTTTTCCCTGATGGGATTGAGAGAAGCTTGTCTTGGAATCTCATAAAATACCCTGCTTCTTCTGCACACGTTATTTGATCAAAGTCTAGGATCTGCAGGTATTTTGCAGTTAATGAAAACTGGCTGTGAAGCAATGCTTTACAGCAACTACGTCTGTTCTCTTTGTGCAGCTGGCTTTTGACGCATTTTTAAGTTGTTAAAATAAATATAGATGGGATTTTTTTTTCCTCATTCAGTGATTGTCCCATGTATGCTTTCTAACAGGGACACATTTTCTTCTGCTTGTCACCAAATATTTCAACTTCTCATTCTCAATTAATTAATGCCCTTAAAATATGTGGGTATCTGCTGGAGGACATTAATCTACTTGTGTCATTCTTAACATGAGTTTGCAGCTGCATTTATTTTCCTTGCTGTCTCTTCTAGAGTATCGCTTTGCTTGTGTTCTGAGAGCTTTTACAAAAATGTGTACAGGGGGTTTGAATTTGTGGGTGTTGAAGCTGTTGGGCTTTGATGGTCTCGATTTTTGATGTTTGGTCTTTCCTTAGTTTCCTCTGTTCAAGTGAAAACAATGTAAGTCTCAGAACACCCAGTCTTGAGGAAGGTCTCGGTGTTCACAGGGAGAGGTGAAGCAGACCTCAGTCAAGCTGCATTTAGCAGCCCCAGCCAAGGAGGAAAATTGTCCTCCTCAGCTTTGGTTGTGCCTGTGAGCATTTCTGCCATCAATGCCCTACTGCAGCCTCTACTGGTCTTCAGTACTTCCAGGGAAATCTGAGTCTCAGTCTTTCCTTGAAGGTTCCACAGAACTTCCCAAGAATACCTTGCAAGCCTTTTCTTGGTAAACACACTTATGTTAATAGAAATGTATCATCTCTCTGCATCCTTGAGGTACCTGGAATTCTTCCCATCCACAGCATTATTCCCAACATGCCTGGTAAAGCTGATGTGCTGAATTAAGGCAGATCTGTGTCACTGCTGTGTCACAGGTGGGTGCAGTGGGGACGTCCTGCAGCTTAAATCTTCTTTTCTCAGAAGGGAGAAAGAGACAATGCACGCTGCCAGTAAGAAATCCCATTGTTCAAGGAGCAGGAGAGCGGGAAGACACAGTTCCTTGTGCCTGTTGAGGGCCTCTGAGGCTTGACCTGGCTGTTCAAAAGCTGCCATCAGGTCTCTGACCCTGGGATAGAGTTCCTGCAAGGATCTTCAGCTTCACAAGGAAATTGTCCTTCTCCCTTATCTGTCTTGGGGGCAGCTGTCAAAACACAGCAGGAGTGGTGGCGTCTCAGATATTCCAGGAACCATCCTCTTGGTCACCTTCCCCCAGGTTAATGGTATTTCAACAACAGTGAAGACAGCACTGGTGGACTTTGCTAGTGAGAGCAATTGCTTTGCCCTCCAGTTTTTGCTCCATCCTTCTCAGGAAAAGGCTTATGAAAGTTGCTTGGAAATACTATTCAGTGTCTTCCTCACAAGGTTACCTTTTACTTGAGAAGAGCAGAATTTTACAGCAGCTGTTTTGTGGCAACAAAGAGAAAAAAAAGTACAGAGACTTATTCTGAATTTCAGAAAATTATGGTTCAAGTTAAGTATTGTGATTGAGGTTGAAATAAAATTATATTCCTTCCTGGGGAAAACTGAGTAGTATTTATCTGTATTCTGGGGGAGGGGGCTGGTGTGCTTTTCATATTTTGCATGTTCTTGTGTAAGTAAGAATCAGTTTGTCATAGGTGAGGAGCCCTGACTGTACCAGGATCTGAAGCTGGATTCTCTGTAACTCTAAGGCTGCATATGGAGGGCTCTGCACCAGTGGATATGGGCATCTCAGGTTAAGTGAAGGGGTTTTTTTGTCATGACTCAAACAGGTACAAAGATTTCTAGAGATGATTGAGCTACAAAGATTTCTAGAGATGGTTGTGCAGCTGTTTCACTTACTGGAGGTAATTTGAGCCATGCTTTTTGTTTGATGATGAGTCATGGGCAGCATCTGCAAAAAGGAGCCTTTCCTCTCCAGCCCTTACTGTGTCAAGGATTTTCTCTGGTTAGGAGACAGGATCTGTGTTCCACAAAAGTGCTTAGGAGCTCTGGGCTCCATCACGTTCCAGGTCCTGGTGGGTGCTTCCAGTGTAGAGTGAAGCCCACAGCATGTTGATGTGCTTGAGCCATTTCTGGATTCCAAACAAAAGAGGTAACATAAAAAGTAATGTCTGTGGACATGATTTTCTGAGCCTGAGTTTTCCAGCCTGACAACTGCTGATGTGTTCCCAAGTGAAAATATTTTGGGAAACTTTCTCTTTCAAGGACTGTTTTTTGTAAATAGGTTTTGGTTCTCAAAACAATGTCACACAGAGGTTCTGAATGTGTTTTTCTCTTGTTCCACCAATGGGACCAGAGAGGTGCTTCCTTTGGCCAATCATGCTAACCTGTATCAGAACCTTATAAAAAGGATTGCAAATCCTGAAATAAAAACTTCCTGCTTCATCTCTGAAAAAAACCTCACTGTTGTTTATGAGTCCACGCTTCTATTTTGTGTCCTCTAGCGACAAAGATCCTTTACTTAATTTTCGGTGCTGAACACACCTGGAATTTCATGTGTGGGGTATGCCAACCAAAGCTTGGATTCTGCTGTGGGTGCTTTACTGGCCCAGCCCAGCTGTGTGTCTGATTCACTGGTTGTGATTAATGATGGATGCTTTACCTCAGTTCCAGCTTTTACTGAAAATACCTTAGGAAGAACTCATTGAAGCTGCAGTAATTATATTCATATTATCCTAAGTCAGTTTCCAGCAGCTGCTTGATCTTTTGATTTATGAAAATGCCCTGAAGTTCAGGATGGAAGTTCATGGTCTGGGAACCTCTCTGCACTCAGTTAAGTGGTGAATTTACCCCAAATCCACCAGACAGGCACTGACAGCGGGAAAAGATGCAACTCCTCTCTTAATGGTGGTGGAGAGGCCAGAGAATGTTTTAACACCCAGCTTGATGGAGTTGATGACAAACTCTGTAAGACCTGCAATACTCATCTGATTTTTTCCCTTTATCTGTCTAATTTTTTCCATATTGAATTCAGTTTGATCATTGAGAGAAGCTGGAGGGGGCCAGGGAATTACAATGTCCTTTTTTGGGTCATTTTCCAGCAGCATGAGGCTGTATCAGAGCTTGAGTGAGGTGTTCAGTGGGGTTATAGGGCTGAGGCTAAAAAGGTGACTTAAATGAGAGGTGAGTGTAAGCAGAACGAACATAAACACTG
>VWYI01028443.1:303-10687 GCA_013399455.1 Anthoscopus minutus
CCAGTCCCCACGAATCCCCGCCCTCGGGCAGACCGCCTTCAGAGGTGGTTTGCGTCGCCGCTGCTACTCTGAGCCTCGGTGTTGCTAATAAACACACGCACGGCGTTCCAAGTCTCCTGTTCTTCGAGCGCCTTGCACAGGGCTTGCCCGGGTCACTCGGTCCACAGACACGCTGACACCAATGTGGTGGATGGTCAAATGGCGTTTATTACCTTACCTCGTGGAACTAAATAGTCAAGGGGGCTTCGCTACGTCAGAGGGGGATGGTAAGGCCAGGTAGTTAGTGAGGGATGTAAAACTACTGGAATTGGAAGGGGTTACATGCCATGGGGGGTGATTGCATATCACAGGTGAGGGGGGAAGGGTTCCTGCTGCTTCCTGTCACATCCCAAGATCTTCTGTGCCGCCTGTCCCTATCTACCACACTGGAAAATCAAGTAGAAAAGGGAGGGTTTTTTGATCAGTAAGAATGCAAATCTATGCAGTGAGAACTCAGAAATTAAATATTAATTTTAAAGGGACAAGTTGATGGTCATTAATAAGTTTTCATACTATAGTTCCTCCTCCAAGGAAATTGGTTGGCAAAATCAAAAGAAGATTGGATACATTTGTAAGACGATTGATTCTTGGAGAAATGAGGCTTGATAAACAGAAATTAAAGTAGAAGATTTAATGAAAATGCCACTATAGCAAAATAACTCTTCCGGCTGCTATGAGATATATACCCATGAAAGCTGTAATGAGTTAGATGAGTAACTTGCCTTTAATCAGCCAGATTTTGCATGATGACTTTTTAAAATATGTGATATGGTAATAACACAAGAAAATTTTTGAAGTAGCAGCTGGAGAATATGGTAGGAAACTTGAAGTAATGAAGACTAAAAAAATACTACTTCTTTGCTTATTAGTCAGTGACTAAGTGTTTTTATTTATCCATATCTTGATTATAAATTAATCAATCTGTTAAACACCACATTTTTTGAGATCACCAAAAGTTGACTAGCATTTTGCAAATAATACAGCACTTTTACAAAACAGCCTAACAGTCTGCTAGGATGTAGTTCTTCCTGGGCCCAGAGGTACAGTACTCATGACACTGAATGTCTTCCCAATCCGTTCTTCCTTTGCTGTTAAAGATATCAGGATCAAAATTAGTGTTCTTATGACTGTAAGATCTATGGAAAGATTAGTGCTCTTAGTCTTTCCATACATAGTCATTTCCAAACCTCAGTGATCATATTGTCATCAGTGCATGCAGTATTGCAATCAAGAAGTGTCCATGTCTGTCTCTGTCAGGACTGAATTTCTGGCCAGAAATGGTTAAAAACAGGGCAGTTCTCATGTGTGTGGCCATCTGTGGTAAAGGCCTTTGGGCAGTGATCTGTGCAGAAATGTGTTCTCGGGTATCTCTGGGACTAGGATTTCAGGAGGTTTAGGCATGCTGGTTTATTCAAAAATCTAAACCAGTTGTTTGATTAAGTAGGTATGAGCTGGGCATTGAGTTCCTCTGCCATGAAAATCTGGAGCTCCTGTTTATCTGTAAAGAGGCAAACTCTCACAGGGAGAGAACGATAAGAAAAAGACCAACAAGGAGGGCTTATAGGAGCGTGGATTTGAATGTGACTACTGACAATTTTCTCTAGCTGCACAACAGTCATCTTAACCTTTGCAAGATTTTTAGACTGAAGAATCACCCTTAAATGTTTGTTACCAGTTCTGCATGAACAAAGGAAGTGAACAGTAACTTTACCATTCCATATGCTCTTCCCACAAAGAATATCCATCAAGTGGCTTTTCTGGTCCCAAACCTAAGGCTCAGTGGGAGCTCTCAAGCTTCCTCAGTCTGACCAGTTCCTTGCCCAACTGCTCTTGCCTCTCCTGTGAATGTTTTTAATGGCTTTCCAGAGCCTTCTATGTTCTTTTCTCCAGCCTTGGCTTCTAGACTGACCTGCTTATCCCCTCTGACAGGTGTTATCTAACCAGGTCATCCTCCCTTAAACTGAACTCTGGAAATCCAGATTTGGAGACCTAGTCATATGCACTGCAGCCAGCCCAAGGCTGTGCTCTCTTTCCAAAGGAATGAGAGACCACCAGAGCGGAAAAGGAATGATATAATTCCTCCTTAACTCTTAAATTAAACAAATGCTCTTCCTGCTGGTTTCTCCCTCCTGTTCAAGAAGAAAGACGTATTGATAAAACAAGTTCATTCTGGACAGCCGTAATGTTTTAGAGGCAAGAAAATACAGTTATAAAGGCATATACAAATAACTAGAGCAATTTGCAGGTGTCTGTTAATCCCCGACCAGTTCCTTAGCCAAATCATACTTTCCAATACAGCTGTTAATTACTTTACCAGGTCCTAACTCAAATCACTCATTCTGAAGTCTTAGGCAGTCATGTAGGCAGTTTGACTGTTGACAGTTTTCTTACATGGAAAGTCCCTCCTCTGTAGGTATGATTCTCTTTTTAGTTTACCAGTAGCATCCCAGTGCTTACCAGCCTCCTGGATGAGGACTGAACCATATTGCATTAGTTAATGAAATAGTCAGAGGAGACAGTCTTGTCCAGAGGTACTTTTATATATTTCAAAGAAGTCACAAGCAGGAAGAAGAGGGAGGGAAAACAAGTGGGTAGGATTGTGCAGTTGCAGTGACTCAGCCTGTGCAATTAGCATTAGATGGTGGCTTTTATGTCATTACTCTATGTAAGGTGAAATGCAGTTTACTTCAAGATGCTACAGTCTTTCAAGGGAATCTTTGTGCACTCGGCAATGAGTGATTCACTCATGCACTGTGTCCACTTCATTCCTCAGCTCACAGTGTTCAGTCCCACAGTAAGGACTCAAAACAAGGAGTTCCCACACTACAAAGATTACTGGGTTGCATGAGGAGGAAAGAATTGCCACTCTAAAATTCTAGCTGCAAGTAGAAGTCTATTTTTTTTATGCATACAATTGAATTGCTTCAGTAAATGAATGGGTACCATGTGTGTTGGTGTGCATGTGACAGAGATAATTAACTGCAATGCTTTCTTCAGTAGAAGTAAATACCTCCTTCAAGGGTAAATAGAGGTTTGTAATTTCAGCAAAAATAAGTTTATTGAGTTCTCATAAATATCAAAAAACTAATTAGTCCCATTTTTTAATTGATGAAAATTTTCTACACTAATATAATGATAGCTATATAATTCTAGCACAAATAACAAAATTAATTCACAAAGGTAGTATAACAAATTTTTTTGGCAAATGTGGTTTTGAAAGTTCAATATAAAAATACATTCTTTTCAAATAGACTCTGAAAAGAAACCTATTGCTTTGTCAATAACAATTTTCTTACATTTACTATGAGTAGATCTTGAACAGAATGCTTTCCAATATTTTGAAGGATTCAAGTTACTCCTTAACACCAGAACACTATGTAAAGCTTCTTTTTGAAATGTACACCTTTTATTTGACACAATCACAAATAGCTTAATAAGTGATAGGTCAAAATAAATCCTGGCCCATTAAATCCTGAAACACATCTGGTTAAATACAATATTTTTTGCAAAGGAGATGTCTTCGTTCATTATCAAAACAACAAATCCAGTTTGTATTCAGAAAACAAAGTAAATCATACTAAAGAAGATGCAATAGTCTGAATTTGGTAACTGGAAAACCAGTAGTGACTGCTTTCTCTTCATTTTCCATGGTGATGTTAGCAATATTTGTTCCTTGAAATGACTGCATGCAAAAGAATCAAAGAATACAAGTATTGGAAAGAAATAAAGCAGTAGAATAATTTAATACATTAGGAATTAGATGATAAACCATTAAGAGTTCCAAAAGCATCGAATACAATTCCCTACATGCCATCTCTACTACAGTAGCATAAACATATCTAGTTCAGTAATAAATTGTTTCTTTATGACATTGCAGATGATTTTCCATTGATCTCTCTTCTTAAGCCATGAACGTAAAAAGCAGATTTGCTACTGGCAGCAAGAAGACTAATAAATGCAAATTCATATTGCTTTATCACTGGCCTAGTAAGGTTCAATGCAGTGAAAGTTACTCTGACATTGTAATTCACAACTTTGTTCTTAATATCTGGCAGCCTTTTAGCTTTTCACTGAAAGAAAATCCCTGGAGGCAATACTAGCTTTCTCTCTCAAAGCATAAAGCAAAGTTTATTTTTCCTTCATCTCACCTAGGTTGTGAGAATATTTGTTTATTTTGTTTGATAAAATCTTGATTTTTATTAAAACTTAGAGCTATTAAATATACTGAAATGGCCATTGAAATGAGAAGGGCTAGATGGTATTATTTGAGAGATGCTTCATTATGTGTTCATAGTTACTGAAATGGCAGTAGACATGATTCCTATTACTATGCACAAATCAGACATCCTGCACTTTAACTGCACTTCATAGTACCTAATAAAAGGTACCTAAACTACACACACCTAAACTTGTTAACATATATTGGCTGCTGTGGAAAGGAAGTGGAGTGCAAGGGGAGAAGGTATAGATCTAGGAGGTGGGGAAAACAGGGAGCTGCCTTTGGGTAGGAGGTGAGAAATGGGAATTGAGCTACTTTAGGGTCTGGTCAGGCAAAAAAAGAGCCTTAAAAGTAAGTCTGTAAAACTAGGACTGAAAAAACAGGTGATTTTATCCATAGGACACAGAAATACATGCCTTTGTACCCATTATTATACATCCAGTTCTGCGGGGGACCATATGACAGGCAGTATTGTACTCCTTCCTATGCCTAGTGCTGTACTGTTTTCCTTGAGTGCTCTCAGCTTTTCTTCCCAGCTTGGACATATCTGTCTTTCTTTCTTTGTCTTTGGATCTATTTTTATGCTTCCTTTCCTCTTCTGCTTCCCTGCTGTCAGCTTTGTGCCAGCACCAGGAAGACTGCCCCATGTCCTCAGGGAAGGTGGGGCTCTGCCTGCCAGGGGCTTCTCAGCTCAGCACCACGGCAAGAGCTGGCACAAGCTCACAATCCCCTCATCCCACAGCAGCCACAGCTGGACAAAAAGCCCTCAAAAGCCAACTGTCAAGCTCTGACAAGTTCCCACTGCACTCCTGAGAGATTATTTCTTTTTTTGTATTCATCATTTGTCTAAAATACATTTTTCAGTGACATCAAGAGACATATTTTGGTTGTAAGCAGCCACTGTTCCTGCCAAATCTCCCAGCCCTGCTTCAAAACTTGGGCGTGCAGATCTTTAACTGAATGACTATATTGCTTATATTAACAAGGAAGGGAGCATGGGTATTTTTGCCTCATACAGTCTCCGGATATGTCTGAACTTTCCAAAATGTTTAAGCCTGAAGGTTAAATGATACATTAACATACAGAGGGTTTTATAAGGCAACTTGCCAGGCAAAAATAAAGATAGGCTTCAACAACTTGCCCTGTTTAAAATACCATGATCCAATAGGAGCAAAGATACAGAAGAAGAACTCAAATACGAAAAATGAGAGGAAGTGTTTAGAAGAGATAAGTGTAGAAAAATGAAATTAACAAATTGAAAACCTATAGCAGAGAAAAAAATCTTCCCAGGATTGAAATTTGATGAGATATAAAATACTGGTCCTTTGGGAATGGTGTAAGCTCTGTGATCCATCATTCAGCCCATAAAAATAGGTTAGACAAAATATTAGAAACATATGTCCTGCTGAATAAACCTGTGCACTGAGATGGATGAACCAGATGACTAAATATGTCTTTTCTGTGTACCATCCATGAATACAAGAAAATTTCTGTATCACTCTCTGGATGAACCAACCAGAAACCTCACTGAAACCTCACCTAGCCCTGTCATCAATGCCCATGCCAATTAGCACCTTGCTCCACAGCAGCTCTCTCTCCTCTAAATTCCTCTCAAAATTGTATTCCAAGGGAGAAGGCTCACAGAAGAGAAAAAAATAAATAAAGTCCCTGTGTAGCAACCCAGGAAATGTATGAATTTCTTCCCTGGACAAAGAGAATGGAAATGCTAGAAAAGGGAAGGAAGGAGAAGGCACATGATTTGCTAGAAATGTGATCCAAAAATTGTGGCCAATCACCAAGGTTAACACCTCATCCTGCAACAATCGTTCTTCCCATGAGCAGCATGAGTGGCTCAGAGACTTTACCATTCTGCTTACTCACTTACAAATGTACTCTCCCTCTCTCATCAGTGAAGGGATCTTTGTGAGATGCTTCAGTGATGATTTAAGAAGCAAAATTAATTTACAGCTTGAACTGCCAGACAGTGCCACCCAGAGAAGAATTCCTAGTTGGCATGGATAACCTGTGCTGTAAGGTCAAACACACAGTTGACACAGAGAGCTCACTGCAGCAGCAGAAGCAGACTTCTCAGCAAGACAAGAAGAAAAAAGGCAAAACAGAGTGAAAACAGTTTTCAGATTCAGTCATAAAACTGCAAATTCTTCATTTCCTACAAAGATAGCTACACATTTCACTGTAATAGAACTGAAAAGAGAGAAGTTTGAAGCCATAAACTGCATGGTTTTCAAAAAAAGGAGTGCAAAAAAATCTGTTGCTTGGTAGCTGGAATGCAGTTTAACAGTTTGTAGAATTATGCAATCATAGAAAAAGCTGAGTTCAAAGGGACCCATCACCATTATTGAGTCCAATTCCTGTGCAGGAAACCCTCAAGAGTCACACCACATTGCACACAAGTGTTTTCCAAAGACTTACTGAGCTCAGACAGGCTGATGCTGTGACCATTACCCTGGGGAGCCTGGTCCAATGCTGCTATTATTAAGCAGTTACAGCAATTGAAACAAATCATGCAGCTGAGCTCTAGCGTTTAAAAAAATAGCTACCTTACCTGCCTTCTAAGGGTGATAATTTCGCATTATTTGGTTCAAAATTCAGAAACAGCATTATGAGAACTGACACCTGGAATTATCATTCTGAAGCTGCTTTCAAATCATGGTGACGGTAAGAAAATCTGAGCCTTTGGCTTTCATCAAACCAGACATTATTTCTGGATCACCAATTTCTGTCTGGCCTAGTACACAACCTCTTTCACCCAGATTCAAAGGGGACGAAGTAGTGTCCTATCACTGGGAGCTATGACTGGCTGTCAGATTCTAAGTATGAGCCTCCCCAAAAATCTGGACTTTTTTGATAGTTAAAGGGCAGAAAGTAGAACCTCCTGAAAATTATTGACTGTCCTGTTCATTCTAAGTCTTGATGCTTTAATGGTTATAAGTGTTTGCATTTGATAACATTTAGATATTGCTGATGACAAAACCTGCTGTTTTCTGAAAAATCTGAAAAGAATTAGAAAGTCTTTCTAATTTTAATGATAATGTCCTGAGTAGAGGAACATTTCCCTAGTAGTGGAGTTGCATTTATCAGTAATACCTAGCTGTGGATCTCTCTGAATCCATCCTTCTCCTTTTGTTCCCCTACAATACAGCATTGAAGCAGATGCTAGTGCCTGACTTTTGCATATAATCCCATACACTTGCTTTTAATTTTGCAAAACTTGCTAAAAAATTATACAGCTTGAGTTTCCATAGTGAGCACCAACAAATTCGACATTTAAAGGCACTTTCATTATGCAGGAAGAAAGAAGAGTAAGTTTCAAAATTATGACACTCATCCTCTACTTTATAAAAAGTGACTAGTTGTATTGGGTTTGTGTGGCCAGGTTTTGGTAGTGGTGGGTTATTGGGTGGTTTCTGTGAGAGGCTGCCAGAAGCTCCCTCCATGGGCAATACAGCCAGTGCCAACAGGCTCCGGGACAGATCCACTGCTGGCCAAGGCTGAGCCCATCAGCAATGGTGGTAATGTCTCTGTGATAACAGATGTAAGTAAAGAGTTATTGCGCAGATGTAATTGTGCTCAGAGAAGAGAGGGATGAAAACATGTGAGAGGAACAGCTCTGCAGACACCCGGGCCAGTGGAAAAGAAGGTGCAGGAGTTGATCCAGGTGCTAGAACTGAGATTCAACTGCAGTCTGTGGTGCAGCCTGTGGTGAAGCCCTTGTGCCCCTGCAGCCCATGGAGATCCATGGGAATGCAGAGATCCCCCTACAGTCTGTGAAGGACCCTGACTGGAGCAGGGCAATGCCCAAGAAAGGCTGTGATGCCATGAGAAGCCCATGCTGGAACAGGTTCCTGCAGGACCTGAGGCACTGTGGAGAGAGGGGCCCAATCTGGAGCAGGTTTCCTGGAAGGACCTGTGACTGTGGGGAACTCAAAATGGAGCAGGCTTCCTCCTGAAGCACTGCACCCTGTGCTGCAGCACTTCATTAAGAACTATAGCCTATGGGAAGGACTTATGCGGGAGAAGTTAATGTAAAACTCTCCTTTGAGAGGGAATCCACACTGGAACAGTGATCCATGCACAGCACCAGGAACAAAGTGTGATGGATGGACCATAACCCCCATTCCCAGTCTCAGTGGGCCTCTGGAAGAAGAGGTAGAGTCCAGAAAGGGGGCAGGGGTGGGAGGAAGCTGTTTTAAATGGGTTTTTTACTTATTGTTATTCTGCTCTGACTTTTATTGGTAATAAATTCAACTGATTTCCTCAAGTCAGGTCTGTTTTGCCTCTGATGGTAACCATTGAGTGATCTCTCCCTGTTGTTAACTCATAAGTCTTTCATATTTTCTCTCCCCTGTCTAGCTGTGGATGGGAGTGACAGAGTGGCTTTGATGGGTGCCTGGCATCGAGTCTCTGGATAATCACACCACATTTATAAAGACCATAACAGACATGTTGAGATATATTGTTCTTTCTCTTTTAATGCCAGTGAAATGGAAAACATTGTCAGGGGTAAAACACAGAGCAAGGCAGCTGAAAATGACTGAAGGTTTAGAATGACATAAATTAGAAGATTCAGAGGCAAAAGAATGTCTCTCTGCAGAGGGCTATCTGGCACAACTAATTGTTGCGGAAGGTTTGGCCTAGCAAAGGCAACAAATGATGAGACCTCAGACTCAAATGCAGCTGTAGAGAATAACAGAGTTTGATAGAGATTCATCATCCTGACGGAGCAGAAAATTGGTAGGTAACCCAAGACTGAGAGGTACCTGAAAGAGAAAAGTAGCAAAAGAATATTCTGTTTCAGATGGGTTGCCGCTGTAAGAACATGAGAACAGAAGAAAGGGAGGAAGAAAGCTACCAGAGCAAAGACACTCCCAAGGAATGATTTGGCTGAACGAAGGGAAAATAGAATAGAAAAGAAGAACTATGAAGCAGCTCTTCCCAAAAAAGGGTGGAGAAGAAGAAATAACAAAAATAGAAGATGGTGTAAGGATGATAGAATAAACACGAAATCAGGCCAAATCATAGAGTGATATGAC
Source organism: Anthoscopus minutus (assembly GCA_013399455.1). NCBI lineage: Eukaryota > Metazoa > Chordata > Aves > Passeriformes > Paridae > Anthoscopus > Anthoscopus minutus. Next base: position 9,616 of record VWYI01028443.1, read on the forward strand.
AGGATAAATTAGATATGACAATGATAATATAATATAGACAGGAGGAAAATGCAGGGTAGGAATTCCATGTGAACAGCAAAAGAAGTGGGTTTATGTGACTTCTTTAGAAGAATTTTATGAGCCATTCACAGAATGGGAGAGTGAGCTGTTTGCCAGGATGAAAAATGTGGGCATGTCCCTGAAGGGATCGTCACAGGAGTGGAGGAGAGGNGGGCATGTCCCTGAAGGGATCGTCACAGGAGTGGAGGAGAGGGCAACAGGATGCATGATGACACAGCCAGATTCCTACTGGGATGACTCAAAGACACTTATGTGCAGCTGGAGAGGACAGGGAAAAAGAAGGAAGGACTCAGTTGCCAGTGCAGTGCTTCTAGTATTAGAAGGGATAAAAAAGTGGGTAAGATGTCCAAAAAGTACAAACAAGTATTCAGAGACACAAACCTCTAAGAATGAATACTTCTATTAGGAAGAAATTTTACAACTTCCTCCTGTTTCTTCTGTATCCAGACACATAAAACACGAACTTCTTGTTCTAATTTTTAAAAAGTGTGCAACTCATCTTCGTTCTCCCAGTAGTCCTCAGGATTCCACACACCAGTTAAACACCTGAGCTGAAAATAGCCAACTATCACTAGCTACAGAGACTCCTCAAAACTACTTTACTCCTCTTAGTCAGTTCTCACAGATGAATGCTGCCATGAGTGCAAATGAAATAAAGGCTTGTGATACTATGCAATCTTTTCAGATCATTCTCTGAAGTTAGGTCTCTTAAGCTTCATAATTGAGAAGTCAATCCTCTTAAGTATGCTGCATTTTGTATTGTTCAAAGTTTATGATAAAACTGCTGTATTTAAAATATTTATGCGAGGAAGTGCAGAAGTACAAACATGCGGAAGTGCAGAAGTATGGAAGGAAGTGTGGAAGAAACGAAGTGCAGAAGCAAGGAAGTGTGGAAGGAATAAAGTGGGAAAGTGCAGAAAGAAGTGCGGAAGTGCAGCAGTGGGGAAGAGCAGAAGAGTAGATGGAAGGAAGCGTGGAAGCATGGGAGGAAGGAAGGAAGGCAGTGCGGAAG
>VWYI01028446.1:0-23473 GCA_013399455.1 Anthoscopus minutus
CCACTGACTTACAAAATATAATAAACTTTGGGGCTGAGATAATTATTTTCTTTCACATTTTCAGCATGTGGACAATATTGTTGGCCAGGGCATGATTATCAAAGCAACTTTGACAATAATTGCCAGCATGCACTTAAATTTGTGTTAATCACAGTGAAGTCTATAAAAATATAGAAAGTGTTCATTGTGTTATTTTATGTGACACTACTCATGATTCACAGAGGGTAAAACCCCAGAAACAACCAGTGCCAGGAAAGCTATATCCTGTAAGGATCTGCTTCATGGTTACAACGAAAGAAATATAACTATGAAGATTCCTGGTGCACTATCAAGTATTTATGTTGATGCTTCATGTCTCCATGCTGCTCCTAATTAATTTATCATCGCTGTTCTTTAGAAACGCTGGCATGAAGCTCAAGAGCTTTGTTCACCTTTTACTACTGAACATTGCATTCCTTAAAACAGTAAGAAGCAACAGTTTGATGTTTGATACAATACATGCAACACACTTAAAACTTTGAAATCCCAGTGTTACCTTTGAAGTTAGAGAATGAACTACAGAAGCTTTGTGGGGTTTATTTTTTAAAATCAATGACTGTATCACAGGGGGTACTTATCAATATTTTGATTAAAGTTATCAGGTGAATCTGAAATATGTTCTTCCCTTCAAAGTAAAAATGGAATGTTACTATTTCATGAGCATACAAGGACAACCAGGAACCATATCCTGTTTTAGATAATGCATTATATCATTCTGAAACAGCACATTTAAATTGATTTTTCTCGGTACAAAATGGAATGCCTTGGTACTTGCCTGACTTCAAGCATATACCATCCAGGAATGAGATCCAGACAAAGCCCAGGACACAGGATAATTAGAATATAAACTGCTAGTATAGCTTATATAAGCAGTACAGCTTATTAGAATAATCTGCTAGTGTATTTGTCCAGCCTTCAGCTATTTGATTAAAACCAAAAGTTACATCCCCTAGTTAATGGTCCTTCAGGAATCATTTTGTCCTTGGATTTGTCTAATGACTTAGGATTTCTTTCTAAGTGTATATAAACTTTAGGTATCTACATAATTTGACAAAAATTTCAGAATGCAAATATTTCTGGCGCAAAGAAGTAACTTGGTTTTTTGTGCAAAATATCCTTGTATGAACATGAAGTAAGTTCTGGGCTCTTATTCACAGCATTCTGGACATGCAACTGGACCAAATAACAGATAGTTGAGATAATCTGGTTTAATTTTATTCTGGAGAAAATAGTACTATAAACTATTGATGCTAAACTGCTGAAAGACTATCGTTAACACCTGAATTATGTTCTAACAGTAAATTTTCTTTTCAAAATTTAGATTTAGGAGGATCGTTTGTTTGAAATTATGGCTAATGTACGTGAAGGAAAAATCATAATATTTATCCTACATAAAAATAAATCTAGAAGAAACAGTATATAGCAATGATAATGCTAGGGGACCTGACACTTACAGGTTAGAAAAAGCCACAGATCTACAAAGCCAATGTCTTGTAGCTCAGGTGTTATGCAGTAACAAGGACAGACTTCAATATTCCTTACTCCTCTTCTTGTTTTCTCAGTAAAGAGGGTATTTAAACTCTAAAGTGTTCAAATGGACTTTACAGACTGATTTCCCTTGAGTAGTGTTTTCATTGAAATTCCTATAAATTGATAACTAATCAAGGGAATAAAAGGAGATGGGAAGAAGTAAGCAGTTGCAAAGCTTGCCAGGGTTCACGAACAGAATATTTTCTGAGAGCACTAAAATTTCAGGCATCAGAAGATTATTTGAATTTTAGCCCTAAATTAATTTTATCAGATGGTGTTTTCATCTTACATTTGCAAAGGTGAGAAAAAGACCAATTCTTAAATTTTTGGTCTCCTTAACAGGAATAAAATGCACATTTTTGAATGAGTGCTCTGTGACAGAACACAAAAAACTCAGAAAGAGAAGGAAGTCTGGCCTTCTGTCGATCTCAGAGAAACAGATTTGGGACAAAAGATCATTTCTTGGATGAAGTAGTGCAACAGTGCAACACTGCCTCTGGCAGTGACCAACAGGCAATGTTTTATAACAAAGTATATAAAATCATATCACATTTAACCATCACTGTTGTACTGAGAGAAGAGTTGGTTGCTTCTTTTTTCTTAAATTGATTCTTGCACCAATTGGCTTGTAGTCTCTAAGGAGATTTGGTTTTTCTTACTTTCACATAAGCAACAATACAAATATCTTGGATTTGCTGGCCTGAAACCCACTTACAAGATGCCTTCTTTTCTACAACAACAACACAGAAAAATTGAAATTATAGTCTGCTAAAAAGGCAACAAACAAATGCAGCAATATTCCAGCTTGAACAGATAAGAGTAATATTCTTAAAGACTTTCTTGTTTTCTTAGCCTGATTGGTCTTGTGATGGTTCTCATGTTCCAAGTTTTGCTTCTATTAGTCCGTAATTCATAACTTGCCTTGAAAAACAATTTCTCAGCATTTATAATGCTCCTAACAAGCATGAATGCTTGTCTTTGTTGCCTAAGTCTAACTTTTTACCCTACTGAAATAATCAATCTGACTGAAGCCAGAATTCTCTAAACAATTGTGGTGAGCCACCAGGAAAGAAAAAGGTAAAATTGAAGACAAGGCTGAGGCCACCTCATCAATGAATTACACGTGTTTAGCTGGCAGAAGTTCAAAGTATTGCACAGAAGAGACTCTCCTAACTAAATTATTAGATCTCCAACTGTTACCATTAATGTTGAGACTTCTGCAGTGTCTTGTAGACTGTTCTTATCCCTAGATTTCCAAACAATGTATCAGATGATATTGGAGCACAACGCCGAACAGCGTGTTCAGTTCAACACTGAAACTCCAACACCCTTTACCATTTAGATCTTGCAGTAAAAACAAAAACACACAAATACAACACAGCAACTATTCAAAAAAGTCAAGTGGCTTAGGGCTGGTAGCGTTTGCGTGACAGGATGAGGACTTTCTATTTTACTTCAACACTGTCTTTTTGGATGGCATGAAATCCCACTCTTCCCTTTGCATTCTCCTGTCATCTGCTTGGGCTACCAAAATATCCACTTGGAAAATATCCAATCTTGGAAATGAGCTTTAATTTGAATTTAAAAAGCTCTTTACCAAGCTTCACTAATCTGAGAAAGCTTGCTTGTTTTTGTGTAATATTAGGTCCTCATTTTGCCCTGCAGCCAGAACTCATAGTCAGATCCATACTGATGTCAACTCATTCTACACTTCTTTAGAAGACCTTTGATGAAATTCTGCATTTTCCCACGAGGACCGTAACTTCTTTGTTTGTGTTTTTCACCCCACATATCTCTTTTTATTACTACAGTGAAGTGGAGAAATTAGTTCTGACCTTAGGCTGCTAATCTTCAATGAAAACCCTTCAAAAATAGATTTCAGACGTCTATCAAATATAAGATAAAGGTTAACAGAGTTTAATAATTTAAACCAGTCATTCACCTACATGATATTACATTTCCCTTTCACAAATCTGCACTGACAGTCCTGCATACAATACACTGGTAGATATTTTACCAATATCTCTACTGCTCGTTCTAGTTTCATGCAAGCACTTCCCAAAACTGCCCAAATGACTGTGTGATCAGTGTTTAATTTCCCAAGGAGACTTCAAAAGAAGTTCTCAAAACATCAGAGCAGAATTTTGTCCCAAACCATAATTAAATTTACATCATTAAATATAAATTTAGCATCCCTCAAGCTGGTGTAAAATCCTTTGTCTAGGACATTTAGAAAGCCATGACCTGACTTGCTTACAGAGCAGTCAGTACTGCATGTGGCTGACCCTGAAAGCCTCACAGCTGGTCAGTGCAGTAACGCTAGGTAAGCCCTTGCTAAGAAGAACAGCTTAGCCACATCTCTTCCACAGCAGTTTCCAGGTCCTGCGCTATCTCATAGAGCAGTTCACTTTAGCCAGCAGCAAAGCCCAGAAAGTGCCAGCCTGAGGAATGGCACAGCTGACAGTCTCCACCCCTTCCCATGCTTCAGGCAGGGGTTATCATGGAGCTTTGCTGGGCCTGTGGACTTCATGCCCTGTAGTCAACAGATTGGGTCTGCCAGTTGAAACTCACTTGAAAGAAATCTAGTAGAGTTGCTTCAAATTTATTTCTCTAGAAGAAGTGGATGGTGTTGATCAAAAGATAGGATTCAAAAGCAAAATCCTAATCCAAATGGAAAAATCAAGTGTCCAGCTGTCACTCTTCTCCACTGTTCCATGGAGTCATTCCAGGGCCCTTTTTTGTAAAATAACCTCCAAACTTCAGTTTTCCATATTCTGCAGCAGATTTACATTCCACAGTGATCTTGAAAGACAACCAAGTACCAAACAAGTTCAGTCCATCTACACAAGCTGTAGCTGATGTAGTAAGGACCCTCTTAAAATCAGGGTGGATCATTAAAAGTAGTCTGCCTTAAAATACTAAAACTCATATACAAGTAATTATTTAAAGCTGGAAGGACTACTAAAAACATGTGAAATTAACCACTTCCTTGTCTGTAGGACTAAGGGAAAGGGTTAGACTTTACTGAAAAGATTTAATATTTGATCCAGGTTTAACTTAATAGCCATGAATCCACAAGCACCTCAACAGGATGAAGTTCTCTGGTGAGAAAAGTTGTGCTGTTGGAAAGCAGTCATGAGACAGCACTATGGGAACTCTGACCCATAAATTAGATGTCACTGACATTATCCAGTAGAAATCCTTCAACGTAGGAGTATATCACTGCTGGAGCAATTACTTTTCAATGGTTTGTTGGGGATTTTTGGTTCTTTTAAATAATTTTCTAACCCAGCAGGGTCACATTTACTGTGAGTGTTGGTTCTTCTGGAGCTTGTCCAACTGTAAACTGAAATTCCCTGACCTTTGAGGCTCACTGAAGACCTGATAACATAATCTACACTGATCACTTTTCCTAATTTAGCCTGTTTGGGTTTATTTTCCCCCCTACATTTTCAGAAAAACGACCACAGCGGGTGTAACAGACACTTTCAGACTCTATAAATTAACCTGCCCTGACCTCCAAAAGAGAAAAATGTTTTAAAAGGAGCAGGAGTAATTATTAAGCTTTTTGTCTATGCTACTTGTCAATTTGCATGGCATTATCAGTAATGTTTTGCAAAGCTTTTTTTGGAGGTCATCTAATCTTGTTAAATCTGTCACAGGGCTACTGCAGTATCAGACTTAGATGACACATTTGCACGACACAACAAATCTCCAGCAATGATGATAAATGTGTTTGTTTCTGGCAAACCGACCACGCAGACACTTATTATGTATGTATGCAGGCATTTACATTAGTTAATCAGCTTCCGAGAGGAGAAAGATGTCTCAGGCACCCAAGATATAGTTTGCTTTTGTATGTACTTACTGCCTGCTCATGATAGTTTTAAGCAGGCATTATTTGCCAGCTGATCCAGAAAGACCATGAACTTCTTTAGGGATCCCATACTGTTAGCATTGTTTCTGTTTGCTTACAGAGACCTCTCCATGCAGATGGATAACAACCAGGAGTATCTTTACCCTGTCTAAAACACTCCAGCTGGAGCCTAAAACATAATAAGCGACATCAAGTTCAGGGGAAGACAAATGTGGATAGCTACACTGTAGCAAGAAATTTCCTCTGGCTAACAAAATACATGAAACTACTAAGTGGACTGTGCACAACTCAGCTGCTTTTATAAAGCATGAAAAATTGAATCCATTTCCACTTCAGGAATCTGGTCCACTGGCATGCCAAGGCCACAAGAAGTTGAGGGGAAAGTCACTCCTGTAACCCCATACAGACTTAAAAAAAAGTTTCAGGAACATCTAGGATTAAACAAGGTAATTAACAAGACAAACAAAAGCATCCAAACAAAACAAAACTCAATCCAAAACCAAACAACAGACATTATACAGAATTTGGCAATTAAAAGGAAAATTGCAAGCAAGTCATTTATTCTCCTTAATATGTGAAAAAAGAAGCACATCTCTGTCTCAGCATTTCATAAATATGAAAGCTAATATCAAGCAAGCTTTTTCAAGAACAGCTTAAGTCCTAGAACTGTATCGACACATTGAATTTCAATTTATCACCATACTGAAGTAGTACTTCTCACTGCTAAGTTCCAGTTGCTTGACCATGTACTGAAGATGGTCACTTTCATTTGTTTAATCATATAAAACCAGAAAAGGAATAGACACAGAGAATTACTATAAATAGTATCTCAAATATCTCAAAACTTGTAACTGCTTAGAAATAAACTCAGTATGTCCAGTATCCTCCATTTCAGCTCAAAATGATAAAACAGATGGAAAAATGCAACAGCTAAAGCTAAACTGCTGAATTAATTAAAAAAAATATTATCTTAACATAGCCTGTGGTTTAAACAGATTTTGCAGTTTGAAAGACAATTTATTCTTATTGATTTCATGACAGAACATGAAGAACTGAAAAAGACAAACTTGGGTAGTCTTAACACTGACTGCTGTGCTGCTGGAGATCAAATGTCATTGGCCTCTGCAGAAAGATGTTTGTTTGTTGTTACATCCATGTCTAATTTGATGTTAGACTGTCATTTTCTTTGCATGTGGTGGGTTGACTTGAGATAACTGCCAGCTGCCCACCCAGCCACTGTCTCACTCCCCCTCCTCAAAATAGCAGAGCAAGAAAAACAGACAAAAACAAGCTGATGAGCTGATAAAAGGCCACAAAGATCACTTAAAAATTATGATCACAGCCAAATCACAAGGAACATAAAGAAAAGTAATTTAATGTGTTACCAGTTAAAAAATATTAGAATGAGACAAAAAAAAACAAGACAAAGCTAAATCACCTTTCCCCACTCTCACATTTTTCCCTTGCTCAACTTGACTCCGACATCCCCATTTTCTCGTCACAATCTCAGCTATTTCAAGACCCTAGACATTCTTAGGTAAACAATGACAATGTATTTTGTGGGTAAACACTGATATATTAATGCTACTTTATCCTAGATGATTTCATACTCATATTAGAAGATACTGCTAGATCACGAGCTTTAGCTTGAAGACTGACTTGGCACCGAAGGCAGTAATAATTTTCCCAAGTCTGTAGATTATTTTTAATCATTTTTCTTTCCAAATCAAGACCCTCTGTCAACTAAGAACTCAGAAAAATTTAGAGAAAAGTAAAATTAAGGACTCAGGCTTCCATATTGCCACATTAAAAATCCTGTTAATAATAAAAGTGTACAATGGCAATAAACACTGGATAAAATATTTTCCATGACAATATTACTCTCCTTTATAAGTAGTAAGTGACTGTTAAAAGCAGCCTGAATATTTAAATAATTACACTTAATTGGATTAAATCCACTAATTTCAGCAGATTTGCACATATTTTACAGGGGACATATCTAGCCATTGATTCAAACCTATTCTTTCAATCTGCATAATAGGCAGATTATGCATAATTATTAAGCATAATCTGCATAATAAATTCTATGCTTTTGAAATAATAGAAAGCAGAATTAATTGTTAATTTTTACTTCTAACATGAAGTTACCTTAGCTTAATACAGTAATATTAAAAAAGCCAAGAATATTTACTTTTACTCCAAAAGTGAAGCTTTAGTTTCTGATAATCATTTGACAAGAATCTTACAAACATAATAGATTTTTAAAAGCAAGTTCCTCAAATAGTTGCATGCAGCATCACACACACTGCCAGAGCTCCAGTGTGAGATGATCTGCCAAAAGTTGCAGTAAAAGTTGATTCCCAACTCTCTGATTGTTCAAATACAACATTAATTTATCTCACAAGCTGAGAAGATTGCAGAAGGGCGTATCTTGGTTATCTTCATAAAGGTAATGTACTGTAATAAGTATAGACTGGAATCAATCACTTTTTCACTTATACATGCCCGTGTGAGTATTTCTACTTGTATACCATGAGGAGATGGGTTTTCAAAAGAGAACTGGGAGTTACAGATCATCAGCAAATTCTTCTAAATGTTCAGACATGACATTCCTCTCAGCACTTTGAAAATTGCTCACATCAAGTGTTCCTACTTCTAAAATGAAAAAGTTAAAATTATAGTGTTTCCAGTATGGACATCAATCTTTCTCCTTTGGTTATGACTATATATGTCTAAAATTTCTTGAGGCATTTTCATAAGTGAGAAAACAAATGTTCATTGGTCTGAATACACTGCTAAACAGAAACACAGAATACCTACCATTTTCCAAGAAAAATATGTTTAAGTATACAAAATATTTTCCAAAAATATACATATATATCTGTATGTAGATATCTATATTGATATCTATATATATATGGACTAGGTAGCATATTGTTCATATTATTTCTGTTCCTTTTAAGAAATATTCTGAAATATTCAGTATTAAGTCATATTCCAAGCCTTCCTTGACAACCTTACAGATGGTTATTATGCTAATATTGACTCAGATTATCTCTTAACAGGGCTTTTCAATTTTAGCAATATTTTAGAAATTAGACATCACAAGAGAGAAGAAACTCTTACTCAAGAGTCTGTATCTTTTTTCCTCTATAAAGTTCAAAGTGGCAGAGGAAAGAAATGGGTAAAGTTGCTGAAGTCTGAGAATATTTAGGAGAGAACAACTCCTGTTTGCTATGAGTCAGCTTTGTATCCAGTTTCATCACAAAAATACTGGCACATCTTTTCAAGGGAAAGGAAGCAATGAAATCATAACAGTACTTATAACAGGGATGCTAAGTAGGTAGGGTATTTTAAAGATAAATCCCAACTAGGAAAAAAAATGTAGAGTACTTATCATCCATTTAATAAACTCCTTTGTAAATAACTATTCAAGCATAATTAGTGGTTTTTTTACAGTTACAATCATATAGTTTTGCATGAATATGGTAACAAAGTGGAGTACTGTCATAACTCCAGAAAGACTGCTGTTTGTCTGGTGGAGGGATGGTCTCCTCTCCTGCACAGTGTCAGCAAATTAATTAACTCTCCAGGGAAGAAGTTCACCTCAAAGGAGGGAATGTAGGGGGTGGCAGCAGGGAAGACAGTACACACGATGGCAGGGGCATGAAACACCTTATTTGAAACATAACTATGCCTTGACAAAAGGACTGATCCAAACAAAAAGACGAAAGACTTGATCCAAAACGTTGATAACATAAAGATTTTTTTTTTAATCTGATCTGCTCAAAACACTTGCAGGATGATTACCTTTGACTTCTACATTGGACCAATTTAGAACATGGATCAAACAGAGGAAAAATTGTTCAATGTTAAACCTTGTGTGTGGAAAACAAAAGTTAGCCATTCAGCTAAGACTTTGACTGGGCTGAGTACTAAAGCAGCTGGGAGCAAGCTAGAACTTCAGATCCAGAGGATTTTTTCCCCCCACAAAGAAGTTGGGTGAGGTTGGGAAATGTGTGATAGAGATGGTAATCCAGGACATTCAAAGCTGACTTTTCCTGGTAACATTAGCATTCTTTCACAAATCTAGTTACCCTTAAATTTCTGCTTATATCTGAATCAACCAATCCCCAGTAAATCAACTTGATAATAATTCTATAATAATAACTTTTAAAAAAAAACTTAACAGGTGGAAAAAAAACTTAAAATCTTGCATTTGTGAGACTATCACAGAACTGAGTAGACTTATGAGCCATGAGTAGAGTAGGGACATTACTTTTTCTTCAATTTTGTTTATGTTGTGGGGTGACATTTACAGCATCTCAATTTCAAGGTCTCCAAGGAGGCAAGAAAAAAACATGTTCCTCTTTCAATCACACAGATAAAAATGTTGGAAAATATAAACTTCAAGAAAAATTTGAGGAGGTAATCTTTGGGAGATGATCTGGAAATCATTTTGACAGAGATCTCAATTTTCTAATCTGCTACACTGGGAGTGACATAAGTTGACAAATCATGTTCTCTTGTGATTTTGACAACATTGCAACTTTGCAAAGAAGCACTAGAGAAATTACAGACCCTGTTATTGATCAGCTCGCTGAAGATGCCACCAAAATGAAACAGGAACTGTGAAAGATTTGTGCACAATTTCCAATAACTTTTTCTGCTACAGAGTAGCTCCATAGGATTCAACCTACACTGGCTCAGGTAGACAAAGCTACTCAGTCATTCTAAAAATACAGCACAGTTCATACAAGCTGTAAGAGGATCAAGTAAAATAAGCAAATAGTTGAATGAAGGATTATGTTTTTACCAGGTGACTTCACAATAGCAAAACTAGGAAATGGAAGAAAGAAGCAATAACCCGTGTATATGCTTAAATATTAGAAGAATAAAACTAAACCTTACTTCAAATCACTCTGAGATTAAAGAAAAAGTCTAATTAACTTAGCAAATATTTGTGCTGACTCAGGCTAGCTGTGATCCTGGAGGGGAGAAAAGGCTGATGAATATTACCTGCAGGCTCACGTGCTTTGAAAGATTGTGTTTTCAGAGGGGCACAGCCCTGGAAGGGAGAAGGGAAACTCCTAGCAAAGACATGCACTGAGAGTGGGATAAGACTGACAGAGTGTAGTGGTTTAGATTTGCCAATTAGAATTTCCCGGCTAATGCACCAAATAATGTAGAGGGTTAAGAGCTGGTTAAACTTTCCAGTGCACTTACTCATTTCTTGCTGTGAGATATGATTTAGAAGGGCAAAAACAAGTTCAAAACTTAAGACTATGAAAAAAGTTTTATTAACAGAATTAAAAGAATAGAAAAAAAATCAGAATGAAACTTGCAGCATACTCCCCCTGCCCAACTTTTTCCTTTCCCAACTGACAATGTAGAAACAAAACCTGAGATTTTAAATCAGTTAGCACATCTGCAATAACCTTTCCTCAGTTCTCAGAGGGTGAGGAGTTTTCTCTTGCCACACCACGAAGACTTCTCCACATGAATATAGTCTTCTTGTGGCCTTGCATTTTCACAAACAGCAGCTGCCCAGTTTAGAAACTTTCTGCTATTGTGGAATTCCTCCCATTTTCACAGCCTTCCCACAGCTGAGTGAATGGGCCATGTCAACTTATGGGGTGTTATTTTTTAAGGATGAGCTGTCCAAAGGAAAGCTCTTCTCTTACTTCTGCAATCATCTTCCTCTCTAAGAACAGAGGTCTTTTTCTTTCCTCCTTGAAGCACAGAGTCTTCTTCACTCTCATCTCTGTCTCTCTCTCTGTTCAAGCTTCTCATGATGTCACTGCTTCTTTAACATCTGCTTTGCCTAATTGTGGCTGCCTCTGCTCAGGGCTACGGTTTGAACACTCCATCCCCCCCATACTTTGTTTTCTCACATGAATTAAAGGAAATACTGTAGTTTATTATAGTCCATCTCCATGGCATTACCAAAAAACCTTTCAGCCTCTATACTAAAGCATCTCCTCATTGTCTTTCCATCTGGAACTTAAACTCTTTCTTTCACTGACCCTGGTGTCATGTTGTCTTTCTACATGTCACTCTGTGCTTTTCTCTCACCCAAGGGAAGAATCGTGCTCTGCAGGTCTCATCAGTGCACTGGCAGGGTTAACATTTCACCCAGGCCGGCAGGTGTTGGTGGGCAGTGGCTGAAGCAGTCATGGTGATGGATTTCAGCCACACTGGGTTTCTCTCTCCCTCTCTCTGCCCAGCAGCGGCTGGAAGAGGCCGGGGGGTGGGGGGAGGTGGGCCTCTCCCAGCCCGGAGCCTGGGGAGATCCCGGCTCGGTGCGGGCCAGCAGCAAGGGCAGGGCCTGGTGTGACCGAGATCTCAGCAGCTGTGACCTGACCCAGCTCCGGCCGGGGCCCCCCTGGCCTCCCATCCCTGCCCGGGAGCCGCTGGGACCTGGCCCGGCCCGGCCATGCAGTCCACGGCAGAGTGGTGCTGGGCCCAGCAGAGCTCAGGCACCTTCTGGAGCCGGAAGCCAAAATAGCTTTTTTAAGCTTGCCAGGTTTTAAACTGTGGCATTCACAGAGGCAGACCCAGCTTCTCAATGGTTTACAAAGCTGTCAGTTCTCAGAACTAGACAGCTATTGGCCTTTTCTAGGCACAGAGGAAGCTTCTAGCAGCTTCTCTCAGGAAAATAATTTCTGTGGGTGATTTTCTTCCTTCTTCCTAAATATCAGCCAATGTCAAACTAGCACACAGAGCAAGGATCTCAGAGATGGAAAAGGTCAGACTGAACTCCACAGCGCTGGACCCTGTCTCTATTTCTCTGTTTTATATATTGGGTTTATATCTATGTTTGAACTAGATGATATTAAAGGTCTTTTCCTACCTAATTGATTTTGTAATTCTACATATATTGTTCAGCATAAAGTACATATATCCCCCTATACGCAGTTGCCTCTGAACAGAAGTCACTTTTGATTACTTGTGACAATTTATTTCTGAGTGCTAGAAAGAAGTCCTGATGCTGCAGGCTCATATACAATAGCATTTGTTTACATGTACCATGTGCATATTCTTACTAGGCATGTAAGTCCTATTATCCTAAGAGAATACATAATTATGTCCTCTGCATATTCTGTTTCCATCTGAAGCTCAGATATGGAGGTGGGGGTAGACTGTGGTGGGGTGCAGCACAGAGGGAAATCTAGTCTCAGTTATTTTCATCACTGGAAAAAAAAACAGCAGCAGGATGCTTTGCAAAACAAGCTTTCCTTGTGAAATTTCTGCCTGCTGCAGATTCAGCTGGCAGCATAAGCCTTGAAATAATCTTCTCAATTTCTAACATAGTTCTCTGGAAAGCTGTTGCACATCAGAGTTTCCAAACCTGTGTGAGACATACAAACTGTGTTTTCTTATTTTTCATGTCAACATTATTGAATTATTCAAATCTGAAAATACACACCAGAAATACACACTTGCCTCTTCACTGTGCTGTTTGATCATTTACCAAAGACATTTAATGCTGGAAGTTAATTATGCCACAACTAGATGGCCACAATTCTTGTATTTTTATGTCTTAATTCCACCATCTCAGAATACTCTAAGAGTTCAACAGCCTTGATCCTTCTTGGATACTTCTCCCAGTGCTATGACACATTAAAATGGCAAGCATGGGGTAAGAGGTCCTGGTCATTCTTTAAGATGTCTCCAACAATGTAGCAACAATTTTGTGAAACACAAGAGCAAAACAGTGTCCCAGGGCTTCTTCTGCCAGATTCTCAAACTTCCTGAAGTATCATACTCCCTTTCCTATTGTTACTTGGGGCTCTGAGACCCTCAAAATTATTCTTTTATCATAACATTCTTAACTCTATTCCTTCTGTATAAAGATATGTAATTTAAATTTAGATTTAAATATGCAAAGTTGAAAGCTAGTAATAATATCTAGAAGTATCAGCACTTCCCCCTAGTTAAATTTTATTCTGTGTCCAGAAAAAATTGTATAGATGGTCAAACTTGCTATTTCCCTGAATGAAGGCAGATCTCAAGGATGACTTCCAGTTCATTTTAGCCTAAATGAATCTTTACATATCTTCACATGTAAAGATAACTATAATTCATTGAAGATGACTTCCAGTACACAAAAGCACAGATGTCTGACATTAGTTTGGAAAAGGATAAAATTATCACCACGGGGAAAGGCATATTTCCACAGCATAACACATTCAAGGATCTTTAGCATCTAAGTAAAACAGACATTTGTTTTAGCCAAGTGCTCAGATTCAGGAGAGCATGTCTTTGGCAGACCTCCATGAGAAAACACAGCTTTACAAGATCACACTTTCAGATTATTAGTGTGTAAGAGTACCCACTGGACAAATCTCATCAAGATTTTTGTCTAGTGTCTATCAGTAGCTGCTATACTAAATTTTCTATACCATATGTGCAATATAGAGTTGCAGTTTGCAGAACATTTGGAGATGCTCAATGTTTAGCTTGCAGCAAGTGCAGCGTGTCAATGATCCACGTTACTCTGAGTGGAGCATCAACAGATTAAAACATTCCCCAATTATGCCACACACCACAACAGACTATAATAGCTGTGAAGGAGCCATTGTGTCACTATTAAGTGTTTTGTCATGGTCTGTCAGACAATACTAAGGAAAATTCAAGTCTGTAGATTGCTGCTAAGATAAAATGAAACAGCTCATTCAAATACGTATAAAATCTCCTTGTGAAAGATTTACATGCAGAAGTCCTCTTGGTGTTATGGGAATTAGCTCTATGAATGCCCCACACACTTATGGCAGCGGGATAGACCCTTGTGACAGTGTGGCAACAAAAGATTTAGAAATTTGTTATTGAATAAGCATTGAGCATTTACTGGTAGGTAGGCTTGTTGTCTTTCACTGGTTCTTTTCTTTCACTGAAATAGCAAGCTGTTTTAAATCCTTTCATACTCTCACCCAAAAGGCACTGGTATTTATCTTGCAACACTTAAACCAAGTAATTTCCCTCTCCCTGCCCTCCAAAACCTCCTTTGAAAAGCATCCCTACTTGTATACCTCTCATGCTCCTTCATTCTAAGTATAAAAGGAAACGTTTCTAAATGGGTGTATACAAACTTAATCGTACCACGTTAATTCTCAGGTCTTCCAGCACTGAGATGATTTCTTGACACTTAACAAAAACCAGGCCTGCTGTAGTGACCCTACACCACCAAAGCACATCCATCGTACCAGGACAAGCAGCTCTGCCAGCATGAGGTTTCTAGAAAGTACAGGTTGTACTGGTAGGTTGTTATAGCCTTTAACTGGTCCCACAGAAGAAAGCAATTGAGAGCTAAAAGACATGCCAAAGCAAAGAGCCCAAAGTCATTCCTGAAATGCCTGTGAATCCTCTAAGAATACCACTTCAACGGGTACAATAATACCTGTTGTCACAGGCAAATATTTACAGATATTAGAATTGAGCAGTATTAGAAGATTTACCTCCTGGTCTTGTCTTTCCTAAACAAGTCTTTTACATGAGAAAATTCTGAGTTATTTCTTGAGGACCTTGTTCATACTTTTTCCCTTTCAATTTATTCCTTTAGATACTAATCTACTACATCGGTTCATATCAGAAGCCTCCAATGACACTTAAAAATCATATGGTACCTCTAATGCAATTTTATTTCTCCTTTAGACAGATGGTCACACATTACAGCCCACTCAGTTTAGATTCACACAAAACCTAAATAAATCTTGTGCATTGCACTCACTTTACATAGCACCCAGTCTCAAGAGAAACTGAGCTAAGGTAAGACATCTTTAGGGTGCTGTTCTATACCAGAATCAGCATGGCAGGGCATTTTACCAAGTCTGGAACTCACAATGGGTTAAAAGTAACACTGGGTGGTTTGGTTTGGGCATCCACTACTGCAGGCTTGTGTTTCCTTTCAACAAAGTTTGTGCTAAGTCTTTCCATTCAATTTTATGCAAACCAACACAAATATGTCACCTCATCTTAACTTGCACATTTTTGATTCATAAGACCAATGGAAACAAGAAAGTTAGTTGCCACGAGCAGTCTAACAACGTCAAACTGTCAGAAAACACATTAAATTAGAAGTTTGTATAGTTTCTGGCCTCACATAACAAAGCAGAGAACAGCTTTGGCTGCAGGGCCATTCTAATACAGAAAGATGCGTTTTAATAACGGATGCAAAGCATTTTATCAGCACAGCAAGGAGGGATGAGGGTGGGAAGATGATGAATGACTTAAAATTCTGCAGGGGGTTTCTACTGATGTACTTGTTTAGAAAGATGCCATGCTCTGTCACACTGCTTTCCCTTTCCCCGGGCTATAATGAATTGAGTGCAGCTAGGGAATCATAACCTCATGCAAGAGCACAGCATGGTCTTATCTATCTTTAATATCTAGTGCTTTGCTATCTCCAGTCATGTGGCATCAGCTTGGAAGATGAATTTTTTTCAAAAGAACCGTCAGAGTCTAGACCCTTTGCCTGCAAAGATTGCTGTTTGGATTAGTAATCAGAAAATGACCTTTCCATTGCTCTCAGAGACAGAGTCTATGAGGACATGCCCAATTTGCTTCAAACTCTTTACCTGCCTTGCAAAACAACAGGACCTTTTCGTTAACTACCTCAAACCTTAATATTCAAGGGACTAATTATCTATAATTAGTGTTCAGGAATGGTATCAACTACACTAACCTTACACGCTTTTGCTCAAAGACATTCTTCTTTTCATCAAATAACTAAGGTGCCCTTATGTCTTGTGCAATTTATTTCTTGGCAGTGTTCTACCTAGTGCCTAAACTAGATATTGACCCTTAATATCAGCATTAAAAGCAGTTTAACTTTTATGTATGTGCATCTGGTGTTTAAGACCAATTCACATCACTGCCAGTGATTCCAGAAATATCCATTTACATTTTGCTTTCTCTAAAAAACCTAAACTAAACCTACACAACTAAAACAAAGTAAAAGCCAAAACTTCAAAAAGAAATTAACTAATTTTTAGTAAGACTCTCCCAGAGGTGCTCCGAGGAAACAGCTGAAAAGATTCAAGAAAATTAGCTTTGGAATGTTCAACCAAAGAGGTAATTTAACATACAGGACCTTGGAGCATCTATCTAATGGCACATGCAACACTCCTAATAAATAACAAGCTGAAAATGCTGTGATTAAAGCATACAGACATTAGATCAAATATTAAATCAGAGGTAAAAAAGTGGCACTTGGTCTTTAGCATCAGCAAACCACAGGAACACCAAGTCATGCCCACAGTATGTATCAGAGCATAGTGAATGCAAACCCTGGTGTCATTATATGGCATCTCACTCAGCTGCAAATTGGAGGAAAACAGCAGATCTTGAGTCACAAAACACAATCCTAGCAGCAAATTAAACAGAAAATATCCAGGAGGTCAAAATCACAGACGACAGTTTACCAATATCAGAGATGGAAAGATGTTAAATTAAGGCAGATTTTAATTGCAAGACCTGGAAACTACAGTAAAAGCTGCATTACAAACAGGCTAGAAATTGAGAGAAACTGTAACAGAGAGAGCCTGAGCTAGAACTGCTGCTTGTGCAAATAAGTATATACTTCTTAGTCTTTCACTCCAGCAGGGAATCAGATTCCTGGCCTTCCTGAAAGCAGGAGATCCAGCCCATTATCTCCTTTGTATGTTTTTCTTGCAGAAAGTGAATGAACAACACAGAATATCTAGGAACAGGTTGTGCTTTTGAGGGTCTAAACAGCCACATAGCTGGCAATTCTCTGAATACACTGTGTTCAATGGCTTTGAATACAGCAGAGGACGCAGCAGCATTTCATCCACTGAACTGTTAAAGGCCATTTATTACAATTTTTTTGGAAAACACATGCTTATATTAGATTCCAGGCAGTAAAAGAATGTGTTGACAAAGGGCACATTTATTAGAGAAGACTTAATTGCGTACTTAACCTTAGGTACATGATGTTTACATGGCAAATAAAAATATGCCAAGCATTTTGTATTTTTCAGAACAAGGGCCAAAGGCAACAGAAGAATCAAACTCTCAACACAGAGAAATCTTTTCTTTTACCCCTCATTTCAACACGGCTAAAGCAACCTCTAGATGCCCTCAGATTAGAATATCTGCATAATAATAAACAAGATGTTTTACAGAAGAGGAGCTCTGTTCCTTGCAGTCCCAATTGTCCCACCCACCCACCTGCATATAAACTGCATTTTTATACATCTCAATGGCAAAACAAGTGTCCTTGTAACTAGTGGGCAATATTTGGTAAAAATCATGTTATAGTTAACCTGTTTGCACCTTTTCATCTCTATTTTCTTGCACTTCCAATCAAACTTTGCCTTTCCTACAAGTGCATGGCAAAGCACCTTGTCACACTGAGAGAAATCCACTCCAATCATTTCCTATTAAACAATATGCTCTCAGTAACTGCTAAAATCACAGGGGCTACAGGGACCTAAATTGTCCTCTAAGGTTTTAGAGAGAGATGATGCATGATTATGTACTGAAAACATCATTTTTGAGGGTAAAAAGAAACAAAACAAAGCAACATCTACATTTACTCAAGAGGAGAAAATCTAACTGGGAGAAAAATCACAACATTCATCTCTCCTCTGCTTGAATCTGATCACCATAATCATGTTTTAGAGACTCAACTCCCCAAACCCAGAATCACACTGCTGGTATTCAAAGTCTTTCATTGAACTAGTTCCTAGGGAAAGGAAGGGGATGAAAACTCAGCACACAGTCATGTCCATCACCATGAACTGACAAGGGTGGGTATTTAAGAGGAAATCTACCTGTTATCAGGGTACCAGAATTTCCCTTACAGTGTAAGAAGGGAGGATGTGAACTGCTTATTTACAGTTTGGACACTGTGTTCCTAGTTTGGTGAGCAAAGATCATGTCAGTGACCAAACAGAAGTGAAAACAAAAACTATGTGGGCAAGCAGTTACAATCTAAGACAAAACAAGCAACATGTTCTCCTGGTTTGAGTAAACAGTTTACTGGGGAGAAGAAGTCACAGTTCCTTGTTACATTGGCCCACAGCTCTTGATGACCTGGGTGAAAGAATCCTGAACATAATTCAAAACAGACCATCACAGAAGATGCAGAATTGGCACATGCATATTTGGCTATTCACCCAGTACGTCAATCATTTGAATTGTTCCCATCTTCCTACCACATGAAGAAGAATAAGAACAGGTACCAAAACCATAACTACATAACTACTGCCTTCATTCTCTGCTTGTGCATGGGTTGTACAAGCTCTGTGTGAATGTGTGACTGCAAACTCACTTGAGACCAGCAGCTACAGAGCAGGTGTGTGATGCTTATGCCTCCTCCTCAGGTAACACAGGAAACCTCTTGGTACTGCAGAGTATTTGCCACAGTCAAGCATTACATTGATATAATAAACAGGCATTTGAATCCTAGAAAAATAAATTAAAGACACAACTTTTTTTCCAAGTGAATACTAACTATGTTTCTTCCTGTGACAATGTCAACCCGTACTAAAAAGAATGTATTCTCACCCCTTGCAATCTGTGAGCAGATACACAGACTGAAATTCCAGTGTGTGACAGGAGTTGTATTTTTGTATTCTCATATTCTCAAAAGTACTAAAGGATAGGAAACAGTAAGAATAACAAGGTAGTACAAAGCAGCAATAATGTTTGAGCCTAAAATAGGTTTTTGTACAGTGAAAATTATACAGAAATTCTACTTATTTCTATGAGCATTTTGAGAAGCAACCACATATTTTTCTTTACAATTTCTGATGGGAAATGGAGGAAGAGAATCGTGATTTTGAAAGACACCCAAGACCCCAACTCATATCTTTTTAAATCTCCCAGCTGGGTGTGTATTTTAACATACAGTTATTCTACTATCTTGTATTTTTAGACAACCGAGAGAGGGAAAGATTTGCTTGCTTTTACCAGTCAGTCCTTTTTAAAGGATTACCTGTCATTTGTATTTCTCTTTGCATGTCTTATCAGCAGTGTTATTCAACTCTTCCATTCTGCCCATGTACCCTAAGTTTACCACAAATGAATGGGCATATAATTTAATTTTAAAAAAACCAAACAAAACAACAACAACAAAAACAAACCAGAATAAACAAAATAACCCAAACCAGAACAAACAAAAAACACAAAACAAAACCAAGAAAACAAACAAAAAACCTCCAAAAATCAAAACGAACAACCCCCCAAAAAAACCCACCCCCAAAAAACCCCAAACAAACAAAAAAACACCCAAAACCAAAAAACAATCAAATCCAAAACCCATTCCCAAAATAGTGGCAGAGGGAAAGACTCTATTCCAATCCAGGAATTATTTTTCACTTTTATGAAATCTGTCCAAACTATGCATTAAGATACAATAAAATTTTAAGGTAAAAAACCGACTGTGCAGAGTAAAAAATCGTAGGGTTTCTACTACCATGAAAGGATACATGATGAACATGGAACAGAGAAATGAGATTAAGAAAAAATTTACTTAAGTATCATTAAAAAGTTTACATGTTTACATGCTGGAACTGCAGTTTATCTGAACAGTCTTAAGCTTCTATCACTAAACAACCACACAAACAAACAAAATCTACTACTGGTAAATTCCTGATCCCCTAACCTGAAAAAAATCTGTTTGTGCTATGAAAGTTCACTTAATAGAAGACTATGTACGTTGTAGTATTCAAAAAAATCTTGACTTATGAGTAACTCTTAACATATTTGATGGAACACAGAGTCTAATATATATTCTGAATGGAAGATGACTAAGCAACTCATCTCAGATACTTCAGGGATGGATGCTGAAATAGAAAGTTTGACATTGATCAGAATCTGTGAGTCCTCCAAAAAGATGGTTGGCACCAGGAAGAAACCTTCATTTCTCCCTGCTTCATCTCCATAAAGTTTCATTCAAAATAAAAGTGAACCAACCATTCAGTGCTAAAAATACTATCAGGTTTTATCAGACAGGATAAATCAGAGCTCTGTCATCCCAACCAAGCAAGTCGAGCTCATGAATTGAATCTTCTGAGGACAACTAAACAGAACCTGTAACCATGTGTATAACCTCCCTGAATTGAAGCCTAATTTAATAAGCAGTGGAGTTCTCCTTCCAGGAGTCAGGCTGAATTGTGGATCTGATTTGGAGGAATTGAAGTATTTAATAGTCAAGCGAGTGGAAATAATATTGCAAGAGACTTAAATCCCCACTCCAGAGGAAAAAGAAAAGCTTTCACATTGATGTGTTACCATTTATGATATACTTAGCTGCACTTTTCTTTCAAACAAAATTCAAGTAGTAAAGAATAAAAGTACTGTCAATTTATCCCTCCACTAAGTGTTACTTTGTATGGTGGTTTTTTTCTTCTCTCAATGTTTTCCACTTGCTTAGTTCCAGATTCTGCTAATACCTACACTATGCATTTTGTCACACAGAGTACAAACATCAGCACCAACAGAAACAGGCCAACAAAACTGTCCTTATAACAAATGCTTTCCAGCATTAGTGTTTAAAACTTGTCTACACTCTTACCAAACTTCAAAATATGCTTTAAAGGACATCTATTTTATTGCAGTTTTCTCTCGTGAAGTATGAATACCTAAAAAAAAATTGTTTCCATATACTAAGAAAAAAAGACCTTTCTATGCATCTTCTGTACATACAGAAAACTTTCAGATGATGCCTTTTTCGCAGTGACAATTGCAGAAATCAATATATCATACATGATTTTTCAAGACCAACACAAACTAGAAAAATCTTTTATTTCCCATGGTAAATCTTTAATAAAAGTCTAGTTCAGAGAATTCCAGGACTATTTTAATTAAAGCCTAGTCTGTGTTACAAGCTGTCTTTACGTATAAATTCAAGGCCAATTTCTGAAAGCAGAAAAATATGCCTTAGAATATCTTAGATGCTTAAACAGTCAGTAAGGGTTAAAGCCTCTTTAAGCTGTTTAATTGCAAACTGCAAAAATTGCTTAATATTATTGCTATATATAGTAAGTTGTTTTATGTATAAATATGTCAAGGTCATTTTTTGCCATTACTAATATAAGAAGCCATTTCAGTATGAATGTTATTAATTGGAGGATTAATCAGTCATACAGCAGTGCTTAAGCAACTTCTTCACAAACCTTGTAAATTCCAGGGTCATCTCTCCACATATTCAAAAAGGACAATTGCTTCTTTGCCCAGTTTACAAATCTTTCAAGGACTCAAAGTCAGGTACCACTTACCAACTTATGAAGAATTTCTGCCTCCAAAGAGGAAAGAGCTTCATAACTTTCAAACAACAAATAAAAGTGGCTTTCTACCACTCTCTGTCCTTGGTATATTATTTCTTACATGTTACTAATCAGAATCCCTTACTATGATTTAATAATTTGAGTATATTCACTGTTATCTGCTTTAGCCTGCCCACAACAAACTGGAAAGAATCAAATGTAGAAAAGCACCTTTAAACAGTGTGCCATCTCCAGGTGAACAATCTCTATAAATTTTAAAATTAAACAAAATCATACCTAATTATGGATGACAAGAAAACACCCAAAATTACTAAAATAATGAAAGAAGCATTATTGAAAACATTGAGAAAGGACTCAAACTTGGAGATGAACAATATTAAGTCAAATAACAAGAAGAGGAGCTTTAACTTTTCAAATATAAAAAAATTACAGATATTAGAAATAAGTTATGTCAATTAGTCCATCATACTGCTATTGCAAACACCTTTAATTTAAACATTAATCTGGTATCTTCCCCTCAACAGAGTAACATTCCCCAGCTAGAAAGCAAAAATCAGATTGAACTCTTTAGATATTGCAGTGAAGCCCACATAAGTCCATATCCTTTCATGATGCCAACAGGCCTTGGGTTGTATCCTTCTGAAATATTAAATTACAGGTTTTCAACTCAATGAGAAATGAGTCATTAGGCAATATGCATAGTTCATAAACACTGGCAGCATTACCCATTCAACCATCCCTGAGAAATTAAATAGGCGTGATATAACAATCATACCTTCAGATACAATTTACATAAAAATTTACATATGCACCTGTATGCTAAACTGTTGTTACTTCTCCACTTCTTTTCTTCTGTTTATTCTTACCTGTAACACCACACCACCTTCAAAATACACATAGTCACAAAGGCTGGAGCTTCCAAATAGTCTGTTTCTGCACCTTTCCAAGGGGGATCATGGAAATCCATGATTCTGCTCTAGGTAGCTTTAAATAACATCTCCCTTTCCTGCCACGCAGCTGAGGGGAAGGTAAAAGGCAGGAAAGCAGAGCATAGCTCCTACTGTCAGACACACCTGGTGAATCTGAGTCCCTCTGGCAATGCTCAGGCTGTGTAAAATGGAGCACCTGGCCCAAACTTGTGCTGGGACATTTTCTGGGCAGAAAAGTGAACCCACCACTACCTCAATATGACAAGTGCTCTGAAAGATTTCTTTGGTTATGACTACAATCCTTTTCCAAGACCCACACCTGAGCTCAATGCAGCAATCCATCTGCTGCTTTTGAGAGGAGCTTCATCACATACAGCTTGACCGAGAAGAGAACTGATACTGCCAGGGTGAGTCTGCTCTTTTTGGCCCTCTTTTATACATGACACCATGACATAAAGTGTCTTTTACCTCAGAAATAAGTTTGTTGGAGTTTTTTTTCCTGCCCATTTCACAACTACTTCTTACAGTACTCGATGAATCACAGCAAGACAGACAACTTAGATAAATTGGATCATAGCCAGTAAAACCCATCTCACAGCTGCTCTCTACCTCTGCAACAGAAACATCCCTCATCATAAGATCTGTTAAAATAAGCTGTCAATAAAAATTCTCTGCATTTATCTGGAAAAGAGTTGCTAGCAGAAAAGACCAGTAGCAATAAAATCAGAGATAGGTTCTGCAGCATCAGTCAGCATTCAGTGAGGAAAAAAAAAATCAAACCACACTGCCTTACATTTAATTAGGATTAGGCAGAAGAAAAATATGTGGCCAAATAAATATTC
>VWYI01028451.1:4285-33112 GCA_013399455.1 Anthoscopus minutus
GGAAAGGAAAGGAAAGGAAAGGAAAGGAAAGGAAAGGAAAGGAAAGGAAATCTACAATGATCATCTGTCCAGCAGCCTGTTTTGAAGTAGCTCTGTGTGAGAGTGAGCCAAAAGCTGACAGACTACAGTGTTAGCTTAGAGGTAGCTTAAGTCTGAGAGTATTGTAGATCACAAACCAATTTTGAAGATTTAATGCAGAAAGATGTAATCAACTCTCAGATTTGAGGGAAGGCTTCAGCTCCTCAGTGTGCTCGTGTTCCTCTGCATTACAGAGTGGGATACATTCTGCCACTTTAGGGAAAGTGCTTACCTAAGTTTAGGCTAGGAGTTAAACCAGCTTGAATTTAAGAAATTGCATATTAGAAATAACACAGTGGTTTTTATCTTGACACATTAAAAGGCTGGAAGTTTAGCAGTTTGTTTGTTGAAACAGTGTGCTGTTACAAGCTTTCTTCAGGTCTTACATGGCTCTGGACATGGACTGTTCTTTGCAGTAACCTGTGGTAGTGACACCAAGCATTGTGTCTGCCACCAAAGGGAAAACCATTTGTAGTCTACTGAGTGGGCAGGAGGAGAGAAACTGAGGCATGAATAAATAGATCAACCACTTTATTTGTGTAGTTTAATTTGTAATTTACCCCTTAAAGTAATGGCCAGTAATCTCATGAAATAAGACATCTGAAGATTATAAGATCTAACAACAGAGCTTAAGCTGGATCAAAATCAAGGCACCAAAAATTAATCATTTCATGTTTTACAAAAATGCATGTTCACATTCCTAGATCTGACTTCAACTATTATGATTTACATCCACGATCAAAACAGACTGTTCTGTAAAATCTCTAAAAGGAAATAAGTCTAAACACTTTAGATGAGATGATAATTTAGTAAAGGGAATGCTGTGTTGTGTCATGTTAATATGCTAAGCCTGCTCTGTATTGAAGGAGAAACTTGTCCCTTGCCTGGATCTGCTTACTTTGTGCTTGTGTCCCACAAGAGTAATATGGATTTGCTAACAGACTGCTCAGGACACAGTCTAAAAATTAATCTGGAAATCCCAAATCTTTGGTTTTAGGCAGGTCTTTGTCCTGGCTCACTGCTCATACCCACAAGCACCAGCTGGCAAAGGGAAGGAGCAGGAACATGTGAGAGCCAGTTGCAGCAGCAACTCAGGGCTGTTACACCAATGCTGTTTTCCCACTGTGAAAGAGGAAGCACGAGGGAGCTGTGAATAAGAACAGGTTGGATAAGATTAGATGTTCTGAGGAGGCAAAAGGAAATTATGCCATCTAGTTTCCCAAAGGCTTGCTGAAAACGTGGTATAGGACAAAAGCAGTGCAGCCTGTAAGCAGTACAGGGAACAGAGTATTTTCAAGTGTTTTGGATACTGGTAGAGTATTCCTGTAAGAGTGCATTTTCTCTATTGTGTAAATAATTTAGCAGTGTTGGTGTTTTGCCTTTAGGCAACAGTATTCCCATAAAGTAGTCATCATTATTACAAGTGGATATGAGGAAATAAGAAACCTTTTTGGGTCAGAAGATGTAAAGTCTCACAGAAGAGGAACAGTTCTTTTGAGCTTTTGTGCAGAGATAAAAGTCTCCTATAGCAGGCCTTCAGTCTCTGGAACCAGCTCCTTGACCAAGCAGACGACAAGCAAAGTTTTATTGTTCAGGAATGGGAGCCTTTTGGCTTTGTAAAAAATTTGTGCTACCCCTACACAGTGTAACCCCATTTGACTGCCTCCTTCCCTGGGTTTTGCGACAGGGCTGGATATCTACAAAGTCTGTAGAGAAAGAAGATTCGTACTGGTGAAGCTCTGTCTCTGCAAGACTGGCTATAATGGGCAAAAATTAAAAATAAATTATATTGTAATTGAGATTCTTTTTCAAACAGAGAGGTAATAAGTAAATCCTGGTATAATCTTCATCCTTTGTGAAACTTGTGCTTCTTTATCATGAAGCACTTGACTCTGGCACTCTTGTGAGAGGCAGGGGAGGACCAGCCTGCCTGGCAGCCCTCCCCAGTCTGCCTTCCCCTTTGCAAGACTCCTGCACTCATTTAGCTCTCTCTGCTAAACTCTGTAAGGAGAAGGAGAGGACAGCTTCTTTGATGGTCTTGATCTAAATAGCAAGTTGTCATCTGAAGTAAAAGAGAGAGACTGCAGAGGATGAAAGAGAAGCAATGTGCTGATTTTCTTGTCTAGAAGTGCTGTTATTCTACATGTGTCCCAAGCCCATACACAAGTAATTGGGAATTTGCTGTCTTAATGGTTGTTGGGCTTTTTTATTGTACCTCTGTGGCTCTGTGGGTGAATGTGAAAAGGATTTTGTACATGTATATTTGTATATTTGTATATTTGGTAGACACTGCACAGCTAAAAGCCTCTTTCAATTTTCTTTCTAATTTATTTTTAATTTTGTAACCCCCCAGGGGTAAATCCTTTTTACAAGATGTAAAACCATCTCTTCTACAAAGCAGCTTATTTGTTGATTTTTAATTCAAGCCAGCAGATGCAAAGCTGTAGCTTTTTTCCAAACACTGAGAGCTTCTCTGTATATATAACTGTCAAGTGTGTCTCACTGCAAAATTAGTGAAAAAATTAAAATATCATTCTAGAAAGAGCAAGAAGAGAAGATCTTTATTTTTCTGTAATAAGACTATACTCAACTTCTGAATCTGAAAACATTTCTGATAGGCAACTTCTTTT
Source organism: Anthoscopus minutus (assembly GCA_013399455.1). NCBI lineage: Eukaryota > Metazoa > Chordata > Aves > Passeriformes > Paridae > Anthoscopus > Anthoscopus minutus. Next base: position 6,994 of record VWYI01028451.1, read on the forward strand.
TAAATATACATTACATTTGGATTAGACTGAATATGAAGACTTACATTTTCAGTAGCTCAAGAGCTGAAAGAAGTTGGGGGTTTGTTTCTTGAAGGAGGACCTCCATCAAAAGGAGGCAATGTCTAAAGACAGCGTTGTTGTATGCAGTTACATAAATGAAGGTTCACTGGCATCAGTATGTGCTTTGTCTCACGGGAAATGTTGCCCTTAAGCTAACCTGCATGCTTTATGGTTTAATATTTGTTTATATGACTGGCTGAAAGTCCTAGTCACAGATGTATTGCAATAATAACAAAAAGGCATGATCTGAAATAATCTCTCCTCCTACTGTATCTCATTTGAATCAAATCACATTTTTAAAAAATAGCTGAAAAAAAACCTTTAAAGTGCTTTACCAGTTGGTTCAGGTGTAGTTATTTACATTTGGTCCTCCTGGTCTACTATGCTTGCAACTCAAAATACATGAACAATTGGTTTGTTTTGAGTTGTCATTGAGGGAAATAAATTTGTAAAACCCCAGACTGTCTCTTTTTACTTTGCTTTTAGTAAAGTGTGGTGATTTGGTCCCATCATTGTTTTTATGCAAAGGTAATGTTTATTTCAGTTCAGGGTGCGAACCTTAGAATAAAGCTCTTGATTCTATCTGCTTCTCCTTTTAGTCTTAACAAGTCAAGGCTTCCCACTTATCTTCTTACTCCCATTTCCATTCTCTTTGTTGTCTGAATTCACTGAGGATGCCATTTGTGATTGCTGTTTAGAGGTCCTGTCCTGCACCCCACACCTTCTCCAGGTTATCTTCCACTTTTGCCTTTTATTGGGTGTTCTTTTGCTAGACTGGGACGGTGACTTCATTTCAGCCACCTGTCAAAACCAGGACTCCACTGCCTCTGCTTTGGTTTGTCCACAGTGTTGGACTGATAGTCACTGCAGAAATGATCATCTTCCTTCTGCCTATCGCCCCGAAAGGTCTCCCACTTCGGAGGCAATTCCTGAGATTTTTGCTCAGCCCAGCATTCACAGCAGAAACTGCTCTTTTGCAGTTTGGAACATGTCAGAGATTTATATCAAAGATAATTTACCATATATCAAGTATTTGTCTTATTTTGATCAAAAGCAAAGAAAGAATCAAGGAAGCAAAAAGAGAGAACTGTGTGTGCCAGTTTAAATTGTAGAAGATTTAATTCCCATCACTGGAAACTCTTTACCCATTAGCCAGAAGTCATGGCCATACATTCATTTTTAAAGCTAACTTGGTTGGCCACATCTGAGCAATACAGTGATCTGTGGCTGGAAATTGAGGAAAGCACTGGCAAGCCAACTTCACAAAGAGTCCTTAAGTGGTGCCCATAGTCCTGGCTCAGACAACCTATTGCTAGAGCAGTTATTGAGCCTGCTGCTTCTCTCTGCTTTTGCAGGTACCATCCTATTGTAATAAAAACAGATTCAGATGGGATTTCCACTGTTGGAATAGAGACTATGGTTTGATGGTTTTAGCTTTATCTTTGCAATTAAAATGAAAAATCATTCTGCAATGTTAAGTGCATCTTTCCAGTGTGTTGTTGTTTTCCAGTTGATGCTTTAAAGGCATCATCTGGGCAGCATAAAAACTTGAGATACAGTTTTAATACCTGTAAAGGACTTATCTGTGTCGTTTACACTGATTTCAGTAGAAATTAGGACACCTAATCTCAAATTCCCTTTTAAAAACATATAAACACATAAAAACATCCCAAACTATATTTTAAAAATAATGGAAACAATTCTTCATGCTCAAATCATCATAAAAGTAAATAAATGTAGTCCTAATTATGTCTGAAGGATGGGATTAGTAAGTGTAACAGTGAAGTGTGGTGTGATTGAATGTACTTATTCTTTAAACATTGTCTTAAGTATTACTCTGCTCACCACCATCTTTCTTTTATTTTTCTGCTGCTTACTGACAGAGAGAAAGAGGAAAAGGGAGGGAGGCAAGGAGAGAGGAAGGAGAGGGAAAGAAGACTTTTAGCATATACAGTTTTGCACTCAATGTTTTTATCACTAACAAATAGACTATTGCCTAATAATGTCCCACTGGAAGAGTGTATGTGTGAACATTGAGTGATTCAGGTGTTTCTTCAGGTAAATACCCATTCAAGTGGCCTCATTACAGCCAAGCTTTAATAGCCATGCTTTTGAGTTAACTTTTGAAGTAATTATCAGTTTTTGTGTGTTTGAGTCTTATAAGATCTAAGATACCTGTGCTATAATCTGCTTTTTCTGCCATGGTATAGCAGCCCAGATATCACTGGGTCCATTTGAACCAGAGAGTGAACACACTTGTGATGAAGGAAAATGATGAAGGAGAATGGGGAGCAAGTTTTGGTGGTAATGGAAAATAATGATACTTTTCTTTGTTTTCCATTACCCATTTGATGATCACAGGCACTTAGAAAAGCTACAGGAAGGTGGAAAAATCTCAGAATAGTGGGATTTGCTTTGAAAGTTTCAAGACAGTTCAAATATCATTTACAGTACCTTGGCAGTACAAATAAACCCAACTTAAGTTCCTTTTTAGACTACAGGCTCTGAGAAACCTTCAGTGATGTGTTCAGTGTACAGTCACACTTTGCTTCTTTCACAGTGAAGTCTCATCACATGTGGAACTTACTGTAATGCAAATAAGTTGCAAGTTTGCCCACCCTCATTAATGAGCTGTTTACTTTTGAATGGAGAACAATAACAATCCCTAGTCTACCATGAGGAATGCTTTGACCTTTTGAAAGTTGTGGGTTTGATCTGCAGGCTGTATTGTAGTGTCAGCTTTTAAATGGTGAAGACTAGATACTGGGTGATTGACAGGGTTCCCATGGAAGACAGCAAACCTGCCTATCTTTCAGAAAAAAGATTCTGGGAGAAGAGCAACTGTCACCCAAATTAGGACCTTTCTCTAAACAAGTCTGATACTTTGAACCTCTAGGATCAGAATAACTATCCTTGGAACAGGATCTGTCATATGCCCAAATGCAATGCTGTTTATCTCCTGCTCTAATATTCCATCATATTTAAAGATACTGATAATCTCCTACCCTGGCAAAAACCTGTTGCATCATATGTGCAACATACAACATCAGTGTGTATGGAAAGTGTAAATGTATAAACTGCTCTATTCTTTAGCACTTTATATCTGCACATATATGCATATATATAAAACTAAAGGTACAAACACATATCTGGTCTCCTCAAGCTGCACTTGTTTTTCTTGCTGGTGTTTACATCTTGAGTGAAGTGCCAGTCTGACCCTTACATATTACTTTGCCAGGCTGGCTCTTTATGGTGGCCAACTATTTAGTGTAAATGCAAGAGATCTAGATAATTTTTCTGGAAAGACAGGTAATTGGGGCATGTACATCTAACTCTTACATAATTGTTCTGGTTTACTACCACAGGAGAAGAAAACTTGCTGGCAATTTTGAAGAGGAGATGGTGGAAGTACATGATCCTGGGGATAATAGATATAGAAGCCAACTACCTGGTAGTCAAAGCTTATCAATACACGACTCTTACCAGTGTACAGGTAAGGACTCAAAGGATTTCAACTTTTGAGATAAGATAATAGGTCCAGTGGGGTCAGCGGCGTAGTATCCATTGGCTTCAGTGAACCAATAGTTTATTGCTGCCTCTGACTTCTGTGTACTTTTTAAAACTGACTTGTAAGGCACGTTTTTTCACATTGCACTATTTTCATTACTCAGTATTTTCCAAACTGTACAAAAGCATTCTGACTTTAATTTTATTTCTCTAAATGCTAATGCTAAACCATTCATAACCACATTTTTGTCATTATCTACATAATTTAGTCCTTCGAGGAAATATTTTCAGATTGGATGAAATGTTTTTGTCACTTTCTATTGTACTTTGAGAAAACACAAGCATTTCTTTTAGGATTCCTTAATTAGATCTGATTTTCTAAAGGTCTGTGGTGGGTCGATCCTGTCTGGACACCAAATGTCCACCAAAGCCACTCTACTACTCTCCTCCACAGCTGGATCAGAGGAGAGGTAATATAAAGGAAGTTTTGTGGGTCAAGATGAGGATGGGGACAGATCACTCACCAGTTACCATCACAAGCAAAACAGACTCAACTTTGGCAAATTAATTTGATTTATTACCAGTCAAATCCCTCACATTCTTCCCCTGCTCCAGTGTGGGGTTCCTCCCACAGGAGACACTTCTCCACCAACTTCTCCAATGTAAGTCCTTTCTACAGGCTGTAGTTCTTCACAAACTGCCCCAGCATGGGTCCCTTTCACAGGGTGCAGCCCTTCAGGAACAGGCAGCTTCAGAGTGGGTCCCCTCCAGGGTTTCAAGTCCTGCTGACAAACCTGCTTCAGGTTTGTGCTTCAGCACAGGATTCTTTTTCCATGGATCCACAGGTCTTGCTGGGAGCCTGCTCCAACACAGGGTTTCCATGGGATCATAGCCTCTTTTGAGCAGTGACCTGCTCCAGCATGCTCCTGCATGCACAGCCTCTGCTCCACCGTGAACCTTTATGAGCTGCAGAGGGGCATTCAGTCCCATCATGGTCTGCACCATGGGCTGCAAGGGAATCTGTGCTCTGGCACACCAAGCACCTCCTCCCTTTCCTTCTGCAGGGCTCTTGGTGTCTGCAGTTGCTGCCCTCACATGTTCTCACTCCTCTCTCCAGCTGCAGTCTCTGTTGCACAGGGTTGCTTTTCTTTCTCCCTGCTTAACTGTGTTATCCCAGAGTGCTGCCACTGTCAATGATGGGCTCAGCCTTGGCCAGCAGTGGGTCTGTCTTGGACACAGCTGGCATTGGCTCTGTCAGCTTCTCAGAGGAGCCACCCCTGTAGTCCCCCGCTGCTGTTACAGCCTTGCCAAGAAAACCAAATAGAGGATGTTTAGGATCCCATAATTAGATCAGAGTGCAAAAGTTGTCAGAATGCAGTTTGTATGAAGAAGTCCTATTTCAAAGCAAGCTGTTAGAGGTGTTGTTGCATAACAGCTTAACTGCAGCTATCAAATAGTCCCTGCTAAAAAAATTATATGTGCAGTCGACAAAAGCTAGGGTACCTATTTCTTCAAAGATACAATCTGGATATTTCATATATAAATACACAAAAGAATCAGGCTTCTTCCAATTTAAGTGGAACAGTGAATAATAGAAATATTTTTAAGATACTGGAAATCGTCTGTCTTGAGAAATCACTGAATACTTCACTGATACTTGTTCTAAAACAAGCCTATTGCCTCTTTACATTATTTTTAAATAACTGAGCAACACTAGGTAGTGTTCAATGTATTTTACACCTTACCTGCCTGAAGTTTGCTTTAGAGCTAATAAAATAAAGGAGCACCAGGTGATGTTTTGCAGGATCAAGGCTAATTAAGAGTATATTTCTTCCATAGCTGAAAAGTAGTATTGGAAAATCCTGAGCTTCTTTAGCTGAATAAGAAACAAAAATAGAAGAAAACTGTGAATTCAAGGATTTTGAGTGTGAGGTTTATGCTAAATATTCATAAGTGCCTCAGGCATCAGAATCCGGGTTTTAGGATTCTTTGAATCATGCCCAGACAATGTAATATTGTTTTTAACACTTTTCTAAATCTGATTACTTAGTATAGAATAAAGCTTAAATCCACCTAAACCTCATATTCTCTGATTTTACAGCAACTAAAAGCCTCGAAGAGAAAAGCAAACTGAATTGCTTCCTTTGTGTGATTCACTCACAGCAAATATGAATAGTGGACTGAGCAGGATGATTCAGGTCATTAAATCCCATCTCACAAAGCCACCAACAAGCACAGATCGAAGGTTCATCTGGCCACAACTGTGAACCCCCACTTCCAGAAGATGCAGATCCTTGAGCCAGCAGTGCAATAAGCATGGCCTTTAATGCATTGTGTCAAGAGATCAAAAGTTGCAGTGTGATAGGGAAGCAGGCAGGAGAGTTCAAGGGCATTGCCTGTGCCTTGACAGGGAATTTGTTAGCTGAAATCATCCGTGTTCTCCTTTTAAACTGAGAGAGAGAGAGGAGTGGTGGATCAGGAGAACTGTAAAGAGGGCACAGACAATGTCATGTCCATTTTTAGACCTCTTCCACATCAAAATTACAACAGAGTTCAGGTTTCTTTCCCGTGTAGCTAGAAAGAAGGAACAGGTAGGAACTCAAATGCTGTCAAATTTTTTTCCCAGGCATGGAATGAATACAGGGTCACCTTTTCCCATAGTTGTCCTAGTGTGCTGGGATGCATGTGGACTAACTGGGAATACCTAACTGCATTTTAAATTCATTTAATGCCCTAATATAAATGAGCTTCTAAGTAAAAAGCCCAAAGAGACTATGAGAATGGGACAAGTATGAGGTAATGCATTAAGATGTTGAATCTAATGACACATTTTCTGAAATGTAGCCAAACACGCTATTTCATTTAAAGATGAAACAGAAGCAGCTCAGGGAATTATTCAGCATTGGTCTAAGTGTGTCATGGTATGAAATGAAGACTGAAAAAGTGGAAAATGAAAAAAGAAAACTTTTCTTAGAATCTCATTTTTGAAGAAGCCAACAGGCCCATTGAGAGAACTGTCTGTCCTTAAAGGCCCAATCCTGCAGGAGCTCTACCTATGAGGCCATAAATGCTCGCTGACACATAGCAAAAATTGTTCAAATCCTTTAAGAACTGAGAACCAAGAAGCTATTGCTGCCTGCCACAAATCAGCATGGCTTTGACTGAAGGTTGTGGCAGCCATGCCTGCGTATATGTTGGGCTGAGAATTGAACCCTTCAAGTCAGTTCTGGGGGATTTTATACTCAACAGTCTGTTAAGGTGCTTTTTTGATGGAGAAAATGTAAGAGTTTTTGAAATTGTCACTTGAGTAAATGAGAAGTTTTGCAGTATTTTTATAGTGGTGGTACATGGACCGTTTTGGTAGGAAATCAGTTTTTACAGCATGTCCTTTTTCCATATGACATCTCTGCTCTGTCATGCAAAACTAACATGCAAGTGTACAGTACTTGTGGTGCTTTTAGGCAAAAAACTATTACACTGATCCCAGCAGAAAGCCAAACATTAACAGTAAAAATACACCTTTATTGCAAATGCTATATACCTATAGCATTCCAAAAACCTATTAGCATTCAACAGCTTTGTTTGCCAAGTAGGTTTAAACTCTTGGGACTGTCAAAGTTTCTAGTTTTTACTCCATCCTTTTGTTTTTTAATATTTTTTTAATATTTTCATATATTTCAGTATTTTAAATTTTATTTCATCATGGTTCCACAAAAAAAGTGAAAATGGTGCTCGGTATTTCACACCCAAATTTTCCTATATTTCAAGATTCTCTTTTGCTTTGATCCAGGAAAACAGGATTTTCTAATAAACCTTCCTACATATCTTTCTTCAAATGCCTTCAGAATCACAGTGAATGAGAACACATAGGCACAAATCAGAAATGAATGTGGTACCTAACCTTTACTTTTGGACATGCTTCTGATTATTTCAAATCCTCATGTACTCTATAATTACTATCTGAGAATGTGGCAGTTAGTTTCATCATAAGATGAAAGCAAAGTACTGTGAAGCCTAGAAACACATAATTTTCCTCTTTAAAAAACCCCAACAAACAACTAAAATACCTCCCTTACAAATTAGGTGGCATAGATTGTAGACTGAAAATCAATTCATTATTTATATTTCAGTCATCAAGGTGTAGGTCATTTGCTAAGAATAAAATCCAAGTTGCCCCTTTTAGGCACCAGCAGTGCAATCCAAAGACAACTCAGTTCAATGGAATAGTGCAAGAAACTCACATCTAATTGTCTACAAATCTAAAATGTCATGGACATCTGTTATCCCTTCCCTTGCTGCTCAGAGCATGATCTTGGGGCATGAAAACATTTTTGAACCTATCAGGTTGCTTCTTTTTTGGTAACTTTAAGCTCTGGTTCTTTGCATGCCCAGAATGATTCCTTATTGATGCAGATAGATGGCTAAATACCTTTCTCCATTAAAAAACTCAAAAGCTAAGTATTCCTACATCAAAGTACCCCAAGGAACTCAATTTGTTTGATATTAACTTAGCTCACCTCAAGTGCTTGCAGAAAGCCTGGAATGCTTTCCAAATTGTAAGTGTGGAGCCACCTTTTTTTCATAAAGCCATAGCTTTCAAAGCAGTGGCCCACACAGAAAGGGCTTGACTTAACTCCATCTCGCCTGAGGCAATGGCAACTCAAGCTTCCTATGGCCATGAAAATGCTCAGGGTAGTACATGAAAACTGTTCCCTAGGATAATATGGAGTATTCTTTAAAAACAGTATACATAAGTTAAAAGGCACAGCAGTTTGTAAGTGGATCAGTTTGATATCCAAGCCCACCTAATCCAAGAAGTACCAGAGATCAGTCACACTTAATGTTTACAGACATATGTGGATTGATTCCCAGATGGCCCAAACTTGTGAAATGATCTCAAGTTTCTGTTTGTTGTATTACTCCACCTTGCAGTGCATTTTGCAGCCTTCTTGCATGTCAGCTGTACCAGATACGGAACATACACAAGCACTCACTGGCACCTGGTCCCATGGATTTTTAAAAGCTATGTACTTAACTTTCAGGATTGTCTGTGGTAATGCCTGTCATATTTATCCTAATGGGTTTTAAACCACCCCTGGTGGAGGCCTGTGGAAGGTTTAATAACTGTTCAAGAAGGATCTTTTAAATACATTTGCTAGGGACAGTTTTACACAGCAGATAAAATTGCTTCCCCCAGGGGGAATTATAAGATTCTGAAATTACTGCAGTTATTTAGATCTAGAGATCAAATTTCCTTGACACTACGTTTTAACTTCAACTTGCCTGTGCTGCATGTACAATGTACCATACACCCACATCCCCCTTAATCCATTTCTTCCATTAAGCCTGTTATATACTAACAATTGTCACCTTTTCTGCCAGCACATGCTTTCTCATCATATCAAGCTGTGTTATGAGGCAGTCTGCCCTCACCCTTCTCCACAAATTAATTAGCTCTCCTTGCTCCAATACATTGTTCTATCCATCTCCATATTATACTCATGTTGCACTCTCTAGAGGTTATCCTTTTTCTGTGTTATGACATCACACAGAAATCTGGATTATTTCTGCAGCACCCTGCATAATAGTTCTGCAGAGTACACATACAATGTCACAATAAGAGAGGCACTGTCAAGGAGAGAGAGATGTTTCCAAATAGCCATTTATCTGGTAATTTATTCCTTGGGCAATCAAGCCTTTGATTGGCACGATGAAAACAAAGGTAGTAAAAGCTGGGATTTATAGACACCAGGAGACAGGCTATAAAGCTATGAATCTCATGTTCTCAACTACTCTTAGATCACTGTGAGGCTCAGCAGTACATCACACTTCCAATTACCTCTGGCAGTTTTCATATCTCAACAACAGCCACCAGAAAAGGAAAGGAGTCAGCAGTAAGTGCTTATTATAGGAGAGCTGGATGGTAATGGACTTTACTTTGTTCTTGGTCCCTGTGGACTTAAAGTACACTGAGGCAGAAGGTCTGAGATGGTTTTGAAGCAAATCTGGGAGGTGAGGAGAATGGGATGTGCAATGTTGAAGTTGCTGATCCACTTTGCCTTGGTGGCTGCTAATGTGAATTATCCCAAAAACAGAGATAAATTCCACTCCTTCCCTTCCTCCTCCTATCTTATGAATGTAAGATTGATCATACTTTCCCCTGCTTCAGGGCAGTAAGGAGATGGTGCAATGTTAATAAAGTTTGCAGATCAGCATTTTGCAGAAGTGTTGCATACTGTACATTTATACTTTGAGAGCTATCTTGTATCTGATTTATCATCAGACTTGCAGTTACTGTCCTCTCTTTTGGCTTTTTACATATCTGTGGTGTGCAAACCAGGTCATACTGTATCCATAGTCTCTGTATGTGGGTTTGAAGACAATAGAGCTCTCACTATCCAGAGCTCCTGCCTCTACTGGCAAAAATCACCCAGAGCCAAACTTCTTACTAACATAAATATGCAAAATCATTAAATTCAGTGGAGTTGTGCCTGTTACAAGAGCAGAGGTTTTGGCCTCCTGTGCCCATTTTTCGTATTCTGGCAGGTGACATGCAAAAGTAGAGGTTTTCCTGTAGGAGAGGTCCATGAGTTTTCTTAGACTGGGATCTCATCCCCCCCCCATAGGTAGAGCAGGTGTTGACAGGGAGAGGTTTCTGGTGAGTGACCTGGAGAAAATGATCTGCTGAGCTCTTATCCAATCAACTTTGAGAGAAGCTAAACAGAAAATGGGGGTGGGGGTGCTTCTGCAGAAACACATGACTGCTAGCAGGACTGTCTTACAGTTATCTTTTTCTGACTGTGGTATGTAGAATCAGAGGAAGGAGTCAAAGGGAAGACCATTTCCATGGTCAGTTTGTTGGTAAGTTTTCCCAGTATCTGACCAGAACTCTACTAGCACAGCAGGAGTTCATGTACAAAGAGATGAAGAGGTATTTTTTAAAGGAGTCAAGATGTGATTATTAATGTTGGTAGTAAAGCATTGTGTAGAGAGTTTAGAGCAGAGTAACTGTGGGTGAGATGTGACCACCACCTTTCATTTAACATAACTTCAAGAAGCCACTAAACTCCTTTTATGTACACAGCTGAAGCTGTGAGATTCTTCATCTCGGGTTTTGATACACACAAGTCAAATAGAGGTGAAGGTCTTTCATTAGTCAAAGTTTTAAGTGAGCTTCTGTGACAAACAGGGAAGAAGAAAACACTGAGAATAGATGAAAGAATCAAAGATTAAAGAAACTGATAGGAACAGTTCTAGAAGCATCAAGAAAAAAAAATGGAGATCTTGTGGGCAAAGCAGAGAAGACTGGGAGCAGTCTTCTGGCTTTTGTTTTTTCCACATCATGGAAATACATGTTTTTACATCTTTTAAAACAAATTGCATCAATGATTCTTGCACCAGTCTCCATACCTGAAGTACTGTACATTTTGACTGAATGAAAAGTTAATGGTTTCACATTATTTTGTGATTAGATAAAAGCCATTCAAGAAAGTGCATGAGGTAGTAAATAGAAACATGAAAGATAAAAACAGTCCTTCTTTTTTTATTGGATTTGCTTGAAACAACCCCATCAGAGATACTGCTAGCATAAACACCTTTCCTGCAGAAGGTTTTGGTTGCAGGGCAGCATAATTGCAACGCAGCTCCCCTGACAGCTGGCATCCAGCTCTGTGAGGGTTCACATTTCATTTGCTTTTGCTGAATCAAGTGTGTGTGATATTCTGAAGGTGGTGTGAAAACTGGAGGTAGAAAAGACCTTGAACGGGCAGCAAACCCTTTCTTCCTTTGAAAAAAAGTAAACAGCAGAAGCTGTGTCTCTTACTGGATATGGCAGTTTTTGTATTAAAATTTCCAGGTCACATGCTGAAATTCTGTAGCCATCATGTGTACTTGACCACACAATGTTTGATGGATATGACACTGATTTTACTGATCCCTCTGCTCTGGAAAGCAGGGTAGGTAGTAGCTGATTCTCCGCATGATTTGCTGGAGGGCAGCGCTAATGAGAAACCCCTAATGTGAAAAAAAAGGGCTTATAACTGGGGGGAAAAAATCCAATGAATGTTTAAAAAGGAAGATTCAGCTCAGCTGTTCCCACAGGGAGTTTGCTGACCAGCTTTTTTCTCTTTGATATCACTGCAGATCAGCAGTTCACACTCTGTTTTACAGACCTATCTTCTAAAGCTTGCTAGCTCTCCCTTCCAATTATTTAACAGAACATTCTTGCTGTAGATGATATGCAGAGACATGCTGAATTTGTGAGACCAGAGACTGGATTTTTACTGTTAGCAAGAGAGTATTTGTCTTTGATTCAGTATAATAATCCAACAAACAAGTAATCAGAGGAAATAGATTGCAACATTGTGTTTCATCAACAGACTTAGATGCAGTGTGGTATCTTTTAGAGTCAAATAATAATCTTCAATTTCTACAATAACATAACATTCTTATAATAAAAAGAATTTTCTATAGGACAGTATATCAATAGGTTACATATGTTTGTATTCTGCCTTCTAAAGCAGCTCCATTCAGAGCTGTGACTGAAGAAAGCCACAGACAAACACAGCAGTGTCAAAGAACGTGGTCTGCACCACCCCATGGCAATACAGGAAATGCGTTTTCTTTTAGGTTAGTGAGATATAATAACTTTTGTGATTAACAGGAATCTTGATTAAAATCAGACCACTCATTAATTTACCTTAATGACAAGGTATAAATGGTAGTACCATTTAAATAAGCAGTTAAAAGGAAGGAAAATATCAGAGATAATTCTTTGAGAAATATTGATAAACAACTGACCTTTATGTACTATAAATGAAATTCAGCTAAGCATAATCTGTCTTTGTTACTGTAAAAGCTTTATAGACAGAAAAATTACAATTAAATATTATATTTTTTCTTAATAGTTGAAATAATTAGTGACAAACAAAGAAAAAAATCAAAACTCCCCCATCAATAAGAAAGCCCTGTTGCAGATGATGTCATCCTCAATCTAACATCTTTTGTCTGTGGAATAAATGTACATTTTTTCTTCAACTAGATAGGCTTATCTGAGGAAAAAAAGAAAGGCAGGGCAAATTTAGTCCTGGAGAAGTGAAATTTAAAGCAACACCTGAGAAAGAGTTAGGTAATATTTTCTAGGTTATCTTATTCCTTATATTGTAGTAACCTGATTTATTTCTGTTTACCTCATTGTTTAATTGAAAGTATAAATAAAGCACAGTTTAAGAACTATATAATGTCAGTGAACCTTACCTACATTTCATGTTTGTATCTACTGATGCTGCAGCATTCCAGAAAACAATTTGTGAATTAGACTTTGGGCTGCCAGCCCAAGGAGGCATTTTCTAGCTGTTATCAGCATTGTTTATTTGTGACAGGTTCTGTTCATGCATCCTTTCATGTTGCAGCTTAAAAGATACACATTCACATACTTGAAAGCATAGATATGTTTACATATTTATGGGATAGGAGGAGTTTTTAAAATCTTCCTCTAGATGGCTGTTAGTGGGAATTTGCATGCTGAAGTACACACATGGCAGGTACAAGCAATTTTTAAACTCATAGAACAATTTAGAACAGCCCAACTTGGGAGAGCCCTCCAAACTGGTCCAGCCTTTTCTGGGAAAGGAAGTCTAGATGAGATTGTTTAGCACCGTGCCCAGTCACTTCTTGAAAGTCTCTGGTGGCCCTACCATGTGTCTGTGGAGTTTGTTCCCGCTGTAAAAAACACTCTTTCTCCATTGAGATTAAATCTGTCCCAGTGTAATGTGTGTTCCTTGCCCTTTGTCTTCCCTCTTCTCCACACTGAAGAGACAGTACCTGGAATACTGCATCCAGCTCTGGGGCCCCCATCACAGGCAGTCCATGGAATTGTTGAAGCAAGTCCAGGAGGGCCAGAAAGATGATTACAGGGATGAAACACATATCCTCTGAAGAAAGGCTGACAAAATTGGGGCTGCTCAGAAGGAAGAAGAGAAAACTCTGGGGTGACCTTGTAGCAGCATTTCAGTGCCTAAAGAGGTCTACAGGAGAGCTGGAGAGGGGCTTCATAAGGGCATGTAGTGACATGACAAGGGATAAGAGGTTTAAACAGGAGGAGTTCAGGATTAGACAGTAGGAAGAAATTCTTCCCTGTGAGGGTGGTAAGGCACAGGAACAGGTTGCCCAGAGAAGCTGTGGATGTTCCATCCCTGGAAGTGCTCCAGGCAAGGTTGGATAGAGCTTTGGAAGCTGTTTCTGCCCATGACAGGGGGCTTGGAACTGGGTCATCTTCAAGGTCCCTTCCAATCCAAATTCTTCCATAATTTTGTGATTCTATGGCTCTCCACGTGATTTCTGGTAAAGAAAGACCCTTCATCTTCTTTGTAGCCACACATTAAGTGATGGAATACTGCTCAGTGCTGCACTGGGAGGGAACGTGACAGAGACAAACCCTCAGAGGTAGCTGTGAGCAGGGTGAGAAGTGCCTGCCTCCTTGCTGTTTGGTTCCATCTTCAGCAGAGGAGATGGGTGTAGTGTGTGCCAGTGCAGCTGCTGAAGGACAGACATCCAGCAAGTGCAGGCATGATGAATGAGTGTGGAGTGAGACAGGAGCTGCTGAGCTGTGCTCACATCCCTTAGGTTACACCGAAGGGTGCCCTTCCATCTGATGCCCAGGGTATCATGTGTGTGCTCGGTACCCCTGCCACCAGCCCTCCCTGTCCCAGGAGATGGCTACTCCCAGAGTTGTTGGGTGGCTCCTGGAGTTGCTCCTGTGGATATGGTGTGTTGCATGTGCTTGTCTTTGCCCAGCCCAGCTGCCAAGTGTGAGCTGGGTGTGCTATGGGCTCCAGGGTCAGAGCAGAGGCCCCGTGCAGGCAAAGGAGCTTGTTCCAGTTCTTTCAGACCTTGTTCCTTTCTGTGTTCTGTCAGTGAAGGATGGCATTTTGAGGACTGCTGCAGAAAGTTTTCTCTGTAAAGAGGCCTGACCATGACTTTTAGATTATTAGCTTTCACTTTAAATGTAGAACCTGCTTTTAACATTGGCCACTCCCATTTGTAATTTCCCTCATCTTCTCTGCAGTTCTTTGGGAACTGTTTAAGCCTGGCAAGAACACCATGGTCCCACTGATAAACTGCTTTTCCTCTGAAGCCTTTTGCCTCTCACTATCTGGGAAATCTTTGAAATGGATGGATTTTCACTGCATGCTCCTGTTTTTCAAAGGAAGTTTCAGGGAAATTATTCTCAGTCCAAAAATTGGTTTTTGTATTTTTGCTGATGCTACAAATATAATGTTTATTACATATGTACCTCACGTGCAAAAAATAGTTTTTAAGCAATAAAATTCTTGGAATAATCCAAAAATCTTTCTTTCTTCAAATAACACATGGATGGACAAAGGAGTTAAAAGGGGTTTGATTTTCATTTGATAACAATGTCCTTAGTGCTAAATCACACTGGGAAAGCAAGTAACATGTGATGGGTTCAAAGGGAAGAAAAATCAAACATCATCTAAAATAAAGGTAACAATATCTGGAGAGGGTTTTCCAGAACTATGGACAGGGTTCACAGTTCTCCTTCATTGGTTGTTCCAGACATTTTCATTAGGAAGAAGATGAGTGTCATATAGCTTTGGTGCATGATGTATCAATTGGCATTGAACAGTAGTGTATCCTGCACAATTTGTTAAATCCCATCATTAGTCCACAGAATTGCAACTCTTCATTACCTATATCTTTTTAGGAAGTGGGATTAAAGTCAAGTTTCTTTGGGTGTTTCTTACACAGGATTTTTGTTTCCTGGTGACATGCAGTTATTTTAGTTTCTAAAATGTATTTTAATTTGAAAATCTGAAGGTCCTCTCACAAATATTTGGTGCATTTCTTTTTTTATCACATCTTCTCTGGGCCTATTGCTTGATGTCTCTGAAAAAAACTAAACAATTAAAAACTATGTTTCATAACATCTCTTTGAGAAAGCCCTTTCCAAGGGTATAGTGGCAAGAGGACTGAGCTTCTCGCACTGCACACAAGATGGGGTTTAGGGATTTTTTTTCTTTCAGAGGCATATGGGACCCTATTTTTACAGAGATAAGAGTTGCCATAGGGGCCAGATTTTTCATAAGCATTCTGCATGCAGAAAACCACTGCTTTATATAGACAGATTTAATAAATCTGGCCAACTTTTGTGTTATGAACATTCTTAATATCTCGACCTGAAATGACTGAATTAAAGCATATACCTAGACTGCAGGAAAACTACCTTCAGTCCTTGTCTATTAATCACCAAAGTGGAGACCAGATGGAGTGGTGTGACTCTCTTTTGTCCCAGGCTCTCCTCCCATGGCTTTGAAATACGCATCTGAGCCCAAGAGAAGTGTGTTTGAGTGTTACTGCAGAGCAACAGCTCTCCTGAGTTCATGGAATTGTCATAGACAGTCTTGTGTCTGATGCATGAAGAGCCACTTGAATGCACTTTCTCTTGGTAGAAAGTTCTATCACAGACTAAATAACCCTGCTTCCCTCTGCTGGAATCTGTCCTAGTACTTTAGGGCAAAGTATTTGCAGGTTGATGTGTTCTTGATTTTTCTTCTCTGTTTTGACAGCTCCTAGACTGTTTTGTCATCCCAGTGGTGATACTCCTCTCCTGGTTCTTCCTACTGGTACGATACAAGGCAGTACATTTCATTGGGATTGTGGTCTGCATTCTGGGCATGGGCTGCATGGCAGGAGCAGATGTCCTCGTTGGGAGACAGCAAGGAGCAGGTAAGTAAGAATGAGTGGGTTGCATGGCCAAGTTCTGTTCAGAGAAGCCATTGACCAGTGTGTGTCAGACTGCCAAAAAAGGGGGAAAATTTGGCAAGAAATTCTGTACCCTCATGGATCCAAAGCACTGCCCCATTCAGAGCTGTCTCTTTGTCAGAAGGGCAAAAAAGGGTCAACACACTACAAGTCAGCAGTGCTGCAAACAGGTTTCTCGGGCCCTGTGTCTTGCAACACAGGTCACCCTCTGCAAGCTAGGGGGACAAACTAAATATTTGTAGTTTTGTTGTGTTTTGGCTTAGCTCTTGGACTGCAAACTTCAATAGCTTCCTTTCCAAATTGGCAACATTTCTGAGTCATAAGCACCTCTCACATCCACTGTGTGCTCTTCTGCTCCACTTTGCTTGTTTTTCTACAGAAGTGGGGTCACTTGGTAGGTGCTAAAAGACACCAAACCTATACGCTACCAATTGGTTTTTGCACACCGTCTCGTACTGTGATTTGGGACTTGACTGTAACATTTTTGAGAAGAGCCTCCTTGTGTGTAAATGTTTTTTTACATGTGGCATCATATGAATAATGTGTGTGTATCTATTAATGCAGACTAGACAGAGTTAGATTTAATCGATCGACTTCCCCTGTCACATTGATTTCTCTAGTGCCAAGCCAAATGATGTGGGAAGGCTGGAAATTCTTTTCAAAGATTGTCAATTAGGCACAGTTTTCATTCTTAATTAAAAGCACTGAATTGTGAGCAGAGCATAATACACTGGGATTTAAAATTCTTGACTCAGCTTTCTGAATACAAATGCAAGTGCTGTAAAAACTGCATTTGCCAGAATGCTACTAAATAAAACAGTGGAGTTTGTGACAGTGTTCACCATATCTCCCTTCCCCTTTTAATCTCTGTTCTTAATCCTGAAAGGAGACTTTTAGTTACTGGTCTCCTCCAGAAGTAGCCTTGCCCCAGCTAAAAAGAAATAATATACTCTGTACTATGTAATATACTCTGTACTATCAGCCAGCCAAAGCTGTATTGGGAATGGCTGATTTCAGAGAGATTGAGATTTCAAACCAGGGTTCCAGAAGAAACATCCTGTGTCCCAGCAGTCAATAGTAACATGCTTGAGCAGGTGAGCTGGATCAGTAGGGGCATGTGGGACAGTGGAAGCAGACAAGGAACAGATTGAAGAACACTGACACTTTGACATCCAGCTGCAGTAATTAGATGTTATTTGCCTATTCATTATTAAAGCATAGGTATATCTGCTAAGTAAATTTGTCCAGAAAAATCTGTTTACATGCATTATTGCCTTTTAATTTGGACCTACACATGAAAAACTGTGTCCATGCTTATTGCTATGCAGCTTTTTTACTTGTTTCAGTGGCATAATGATGTTATTAATGATGCTGTCTTTAACACAGTAAAATAGATCACCTAGTTTAATTTATTTGAAAGGTTAAAACTACACATTAAAATGTACAAATAAAAAGAAGGAAGTGGCAGGAAAAAAAAGAACAAAATTACTGAAACTCTTCATTAAGAGGTTGTACACCATTTATAGGATGCTTCCTAGGACTAGACAAACTAAAGTAAGGAAGATACCAGAAGCAATGATGCTTTGTTACTTCTCAGTAAATGTCTCTGTTTATCTTGTATTTTAGGGAACATGAGCTATTGATACCTGTGTGGCCCTGTTTACCACACTGCTTACTGTATTAGAAGAGCCAAAAGGCTCTGCTAGGTACCCAGAGCATAAGGCAATTTAACCTGCCAACCCTTACAGTAAGGGAACATGATTTTAAAATGTATCACTGAAAGATTAATAGGTATTTTCCAAACTATCTGCAGGAATTGGGTATAATGTGCACACATACTTTCCATTTTCAATTGTATCCTTACTGATATTTTGCACATTACTCAATGGGAAAGCATTTACTATTAAGTATTTAGTGCTCTGTCATCTTGCATGCCAAGTATACCTGAAAATAACATTATTCTGAGCTAATACCCATGAGTTACTTTCATACTTCTGCTCCTGCCATACACAGGGGTCTAAGCCACACAGATCTGTGTGTTTCATTCAGGTTTTTCAAACTACTTCATAGCTTCATAGCTTTAACTTACAACAGTTTCTGAAAGCCAGTCACATCAATCTTCACATCATCATATGTCAGTGTTCAATTTAAACTGGGACACATTGAGAGTGATTTTTAGGTATCGTGTTCATCAGAAACTACAATCAAAATCAAAGAGAAACACCTCTTAATGGCATGGGCTAGAGCAAAATTGTGACAAAGAGGCCTGTTGGGAGTGTGAAAGGAAATCGTGTCAGAACATAATTCACATTTAAAAGATTTGTGTTACACTACAATGCTACAGCTAGTTCCTAAAACACTTCACTCTGGACGGTATGACTTCTCCACAGAATATTAAATATGCTAACAATCATTAATGTAAAGCTTTTGCCAGGCTATGCCTTGTGTGTCTTCTGAAGAATGACCTACACCATTAAATTGGTCAAATACGACTTTATTATCCTAAAAAATTTATAATGCCTCTAGTTAGTTTCCTTAGCAATTAAACCAGTGGATGTGGATATTACATCCATGAAGATAAGTCCCTAGGGATATGCCAGTCTTGGGGGAAAGTTCCAAAGTCTCAGTCTCTCAAGGAAGCAAAGAATAAGGCATTTGACAACCAGAATGGTAATTGCTAAGAAATAAAGCAAAAACATATTTTACAACATTTTCACACCAGTGTATAAAGTTTTAATGCACTAACTCTTGGGTACCATGTATTACTCTAGTCACTGCATCTCAAAAAAGAGTCATCAGAAAATAAGCCTGTATAAGCTGTGGAGAAAGGTAAGAAAGCTGTTCAAGAGCATAAAATGGATTTAGATTAAGAGACCAGACTGGGACATTACATTTCTCAGAAAAAGCAAGGAAGTGACAGATATAAAGGTGTATGAAGTCTTCAGTGACATGGAGAGTGTCAATACAGAGTGATTTTAAATATTTTTAAAAAAATTATGGATGACTAATATGATTTTGAGGTATCCAGCGTAAAAGTTAAAAGCATGAAGTAATTCTTAATAGTAGGCCAAAAATATACAGATTTTACGCAAATTGATGAAGAATCCCTCAAGGTTTATTAAATTTGGTGGCATAATGCAACTTCTATCTCAGACAATGCCTAATCTACAGAGAACTGGCTGATAAAAGTCCCTCTGTACTTCCCTATTTGTTTATGCTCTCCTCTCCTGTGCTGCTGAGTACCAGAGGAGGTTCCAGTGTCAGTCTGGTGCTCTGAACAGATCTCAGCTCCCTCTTCTGGGAAAGCCCTGAAGGTTGAGGCTCACACTCAGTGAGAGCACTTTGGGAAGAGCTATCAGGATGTGATGCTTGAGGCCATTTCATCTGTGTGGAAATGCTCGGCCTCTGAGCTGCTTTTGTTTCACAGATGCAAAAGGATGATATTTTTATCCCAGCAGAAGCTCTAAGGTCAAAAGCTTTTTCAGTAATACTTCCTTGAAGTGTCAGTGAGTAGCTGCAATAAATGAGTGAGCTCAGTGAAGAATCAATGGAGGCACTGTGAAATATGAAATGCATCAGGGGTATGAAGAAATTTTGTAAAGCACTGATGCTATTTTATGTTATATTTATTATATTAAAATGCTGGTGCTATTTTAAATTAAGAACATCTTCCATTACCAATTGCAAAAGTAGGCTAAAGTAAGAAAAACAAACAAACAACAAAACGACCAAATCATAAAAAGACAAATGGTCAAATATAAGCATGTTGCCAGTCAAGGAACATTCAAACCAGAAATTCAGTGAAAGGATGGATGAGCATGTGAAAAACAAATCTAGTAATGTTTGCTAAATACACAGAAGCCACATCTCATCTGAGCTGAAAAATGTTTGAAACTAAGAGGATATACTGGGAATATTTTACACTTTACTCCATTCCTATTGTCCTTAACAACATATACTTTTCTGGTGCTTATAGCCAGTGTTGGAGACAGGATTAATAAACCCTTGGTCTGTCCTCTTATGACTGTTTTTATTATCATAAATTTTTTCTCCATAGAAATTTCACCACTACAGTTTGGAATGATAACTGTAGGCTTAAAAGAACTCCTTAAAGAAGAAGATTGAAAAGATAATTTTGAACCAATCAGAATATTTGGTTTCCATTTTTTATTTACTGCAGTGTATATTTTACAAATAAATTGAAGTAAAACTTTAAAAGGCAGGGACATAAAAAATAATCCATGGTATTTTAAAAGAAAACGAGGTTTCTTTTTTAAAAAATACAGTTTAGTACTTCAGCATTTCTGCTGAAACTTTTCAAAGAAAAATCCATTATATCCACGCTTTCAGAATATGGTTCTGCAGCAATATCTGACAGCTTTGTGAAGCTGTAGCTCTTGTAGAAATAATTTAACAAGCCATATGTGCAGAGGGAATTGCATGCACCAGTTTGCAAAGCTAGGGCCTCAGTTTTCAAGCTGGAACTTGATCTTGATCAAATGTCACTGCAGCTCTCCCTAATACCCAATAATAAAATATTCCGAGACTTAAAAAGATTTCAAACAGTCTTTGATAACAAAATGTTTTAGTAATTCTGTATACCTGGAGGTGCTGAAAATACATCTTGTTGTTCTTTGAATGCATTAGGTGCTGCTATGCTAATTGAACCTCTTTTAAAAATCTGTCGTTATCATCACCCTGTCTACACCCCATCCTTCCTTTTCCCTTTCTTGTCAAACAGCTCCATGTGAGAATGAGGGCAATATTAGGTTGTAATGATTTCTTCACTCATTTCACAGGTACACTGAATTTTTTAGTTGTCCTCAGATCTAAGTACTGAACATATTTTAGACTGGTTAAATTTCAAGATGTAATGCATACTGCTCTATAGAGCTGAGTCACATTCTTTCTGCAAAGAAATAAAAAGGTAGTAATAATAAAGTAAAAAGGATCAGTCTTTGAAGATTGCTCTGTCACCAGTGCTTGTAACTTAATAAGCTTTTCAGAATTTTTTGGCTTCTTTTCTACAGCAAGGAATATGCTCTCCTTTTGTCTCTGCTAGACTTGACTGGTGTATTGAATGAAAACTGTTAAAATGACAGAACATTTGCATTCATTTTATTAACCCAGATAAGGGGTATGTACTGACTGAGGAATGAATCCTGTAGGGAAGAACATGCAATGGTTTTGGACAAAAGATGGTTGTTTTGAGGCATTCTGATCTTTTTCTATTTATCCCTAGGTGAAAATAAACTGATAGGGGACCTCTTAGTACTTGGAGGAGCAACGCTGTACGGCATCTCGAACGTCTGTGAGGAGTACATTGTCCGAAATCTAAGTCGAGTGGAATTCCTGGGCATGATTGGACTCTTTGGCTCCTTCTTCAGTGGAATTCAGCTGTAAGTGGGCAGGTTTGAGCCCACTAAGGCTCAAATAAGTGCAGCTGTGGCCTCCATAGATATGGCCACTAACCACTTTGTCAAAATTAGCCCTTTCCTGTGGAGAGCGGGTGTCCTCTAATCTTGGAATTTGCATTGGTTTTCACCTTTCAAATTGGTGATTTGAATAATGACACAAATTTTTACCCAAGTACTCTAATTCAAGGACCCGTGTCCTTGAGTAGCCACATGAAGAGGGAGAAGACACATCCCACCATCTTGCTGCTGGAAGACAAGTGGATACTTCATGTGTTAGTCTGAACCGTGAATAACAAAATCTACAGTTTCTTCTGGTTCTGTTTTATACTTCTAAAAAAATCACTTTGATTTCTAAAGAGGTAGAAAACACATCCAGTCAGAAGGTATTTTACTGGCCCGCTTGTTATATATACATTATGATATGGCGGAAATAATGAAAAAGCCTTTAAAAAATGGCTTTTTCACTTCAAAAATGCTTAGCACATAGGAGATTGTTGCATGGATTTCAGGATCTACAGAGTCTGGTCTATATCCACATGTACCTAATGAGCATCTCAATGGCAAGCCTAGTAGTTGGAAGGTGGCTTGCAATGTTGCAGTGTTGTGCCTGGTGTAAAAGTAGCCTTGCAAGATTGCTGCATTTTGTGCAGCTCTGCTCTGTCACCAGTGCTTGTAACACAAGTTGACTTTTGATTATTAGTTGCTTCTGTACAGATCTAAGACACTCTGCTTCTAAGAACAGAGACTGATCAAAAAAACCACAGCCCACCAATTCCTACTTCCTAATTCTAGTTTTTTAGCTAGAAAGATTAATAGATTTATTTGGGATCTGAACAAGTGTCTTAAAATTATTTATATTAACTAGCTGCCATACAAGAAGTTCCCTTTTAAAAAATACAGAATTTAAGAGCATGTAAGTATGCCTAGTGTTTTTGGCTAAATCATGTTTTTATATGTTCATGATTAAGTAGATACTAACATTCTGAGGACATCAGAGCTGTGCTCTTGTCTTGCTCTGTGTGTGTAAACCGTCAAGTAAATGTCTCGTATTTCAGAGTTCAATCGTAGTGCCATTACTCTCTCTTGACCCAAGTAGTTAGTCACAATTCAGGGTCTGTGAGCTGTTCTGCTGGTGAGAATATGGCTTTGGAATAAGGCATCTTTCTTTAAATAAGACACAACTGGAAGGAAACAATAAGAAACTATTTCTTTGCTGAAAGCCCTAAGTTTTTTCTATTCAACCTTTCGATTAAAAGTTCACTCCAACAGGTTTTTCTCCATCAGTCTCTGCAGCATTTTGCCAATGGTGCTTTTTGGTCACCTTCTGGAGTCCAAACCACATTTAGTTAATACCTGTGCCTTTTTCTTACCTTTACCTCTAATGAAGAACAGAAGTCACAATTATGTGTTCACAGAGATTTAATCTAACTAAATATAACACTTCAAAGAGAAGCCAATTTCTCGTGTTAAATTTGCAGGCTCTTTCTTTGAAAAACTACTGGCCAGTTTGGTGCAATATAGGACCTTTAAATCCTCTAAACTGAGGGAGTCTTAGATTGTGACATAAAAGAAACACACATAATGCCTGTTTTGCAGCAAAGAAGGGAGAGCTGAGGTGTCAGGGGGAAGCAGTGATGAGTTGGCTGATTACCCAGACAAAGTGGAAAGAGAAGATTAGTATGTTGAATATGATTAAAGCAGGGAGGAAGAATAAGAGATTAGTGTACAAGAGCTGGGTATGTCACAATTACCCAGCAAATGGAGATAAAGCTATCTGATGGAATCACATAATGGAATCACATAACATGGCCTATATTCTAATGGCCCCCTGAAGGTCATCTAGTTCAACCTCCTACTCAAAGCTTCAAAGTTACATCAGGTTGCTTAGGAACTTGTTCAGTTGATTTCTGTGTATCTCCAAGAATGGAACTGCCACTCATGCTGGGAAACCTGTTGCAGTGTTTGACAAATTTTTTTCCTTGATATTTAATCAGTTTTCTGCATTGCAGCTTGTGTCCATTGTCATTCATCCTTTTGTTGGGCACCTCCAACAAAAGTATGACTATCTTGTCTGTAACTACCCATCTCATAGTTAAGATGGAAAATTTATTGTTGTGTCCTCCTTTCCCCCAGCTTAGCCTTCTCTTCTTGGCACTAAGAATGCTGCTGTTGCAGCATCTCTTCTTAGACCTGTCCTCAACCTGCCTGACTGTTGTGATGGAATTCCATTGTACTCCCTTCGATTTGTTATTGTCTGTCCACAATTTGATACAGTACTCTAGCTGCTGTCTCACAAATCACATCCTTCTGCTTTCTGGCCAGACCTTTACTAATACAGCTCAGGATGCTGTTGCCCTTCTCTGCTCCAGGGACACACTGCTGACTTGTGTTCAGGTTGATGTCCACCAGGACTCTAAAGTTTATTGCTGGAAAACAGCTTTCTATCCAGTCAACTCCCAGCCTGTACTGTTTCGTAGTGTCACTCCACCCCAGCTGCAGGAGTTTTTCTTGAACTTCATGAGGTTTCTTCTCACCCTTTTCTTTAGACAACATTGTAGGTAGTCCACCTATCTAATCCATACCTCTTGAATCTCAAAAGATCTTTAAAGAAATCATGTTGGAAACCTTGCTAAGGTAACAATAGGTTACACCACATTTTCTCATTCATTCCCTCTCCTCTTTACTGATCCAGTCACCTCACCATAGAGGGCAGTCATTTGGATCAGGTTTGCTGTTGAGAACACTGTTCTGGCTGTTCCCATAGTCTTTTTCATTTCCTGCAAATGGCTTCTGCGTAGATTTGTTCCATAATCTTCCCAAAGTTTAGTATAAAGCTGGCCAGACTGTTTTTTCATTCTTTATTAAAATGAATGTTACATTTGTCTCTTTTCAAGTCATCAGTGAGCTCCTCCAACTACCACAACCTTTCAGAATCATTGTGATTCCAATTCTTCAGTACCTCTGGCATCACTAAATGGCTACTTCTGGCAAAGTTTCTCTCATCCCCCTCTTTGTTTCATAGGTCATAAGGAATCACAAGCCATAGCATATTGTTTTATACATCTTCTGTATTGGCTAAGCAATAATATGAACACAATATTCCTACTTTTAAGTTATATGAAAACTTTTTTTTCCAGACCAAGAGACGTTGTACTTTGTTTTCATTATATTCTTCAGGAATTACTGATAAAAGAGACATACACCTTATGCATGCAAAGACACCTATAATTTAGTTATTTTGCAGAGAATATAGTCTTATTATTCTGTACACAGTATTAGATTTGCCTCACATCAGTAGCAAGCAAATTAGAATTTCCAGGATGCAACTCTTTAGACTAGATTAATCTGGAAGGTGCTGAGCTCCTGTCGTTTTACGATTAGACTTGGTCTTCCACATGCTGTCTTTTCTACTAGGTACTTTGTTTTTCAATTTGTATGATTCCATGTTCTATACTTGTTTAAAATAGTGTCCAGACCAGCATGCAGAGTTCTGCACAGCAGGATTTATCTGGAAATCACACAGACAGGGAAAGCAGTTACCTGCATTCGAAGGTAGCAGCAAAGACCTAGCTTGGGAGATATCTTATCTCCAAGGGTCTGTTTGCCTGGATTGGGAAGAGCTGATTTGCTGCCACCTTAGAATTTTATGGATCTGTGACTTTGATGTTAATGTACAGTGCAAGATTTGCAAGATACTTAGAGTGGATTTTTGCAGATTTGCCCATCCTTTGCTTATTATCCTGACTTTCACTGCTGTGACTATTTCGTTTCTCTCAGTGTGTAACAAATCACAGTATGTTTCCCAAACCAGCCTGTGATACCTATTTATTTTACACTGCAGCACTACTCTGAAGTGTGAATAACTCAGATAGATAAGTTATTAATAATTAACATTCAAAAGCTTTCAGAATATTAAGTCAGAAAAGTACCAGAGGATTGAATATTAAGGGGAATGGGCATGTAGAGCAGGTTTATATAGAGCTGTAAATAAACCAGGGGAAATTGCATGCTATCACATCCGATTACTGCCCTGAAGATCTTTCAAATACACAGGCACAGGGATAATGCCAGAGTAGATTAACAAACTCTTGATTGCATTTGGTTTCTATAGAGATTTTTTGTTATGAGGTTATTTATGGTGTTTTGTCCAGCATTTGAATTGAATGAGTGGAAGCAATTTAACTTCTTTTCCATCAAATTTTGCCTTCTCTTCTCTTCTAGTGCAATCATGGAACACAAAGAGCTGTTGAAAGTCCCCTGGGATTGGCAAATAGGTAAGAACACACTTCACCTCTTTGAAGGTGGTTGCTGAAGAAGGCATGGAGACAGCCAATGTTTAGGGAGACAGGCAT
>VWYI01028452.1:0-19096 GCA_013399455.1 Anthoscopus minutus
TTGCTTCTAGACCCATATTTTTATGTCTCAATACATGGGAAAGTGGCATGGTCTTGGTTCACTGAAGAAGCAAGATTAGAACAGGATTCCAGGAATGTGTTTGTATAACTATATATGCAAGAAACTATATAAATATACAATAGTCTACAGAGCTATGAAAAATATATATAAAAAAATCTTCTGGCATCACTACCATCAGTAATTAAATGACTCAACTAGCTCTCATAGGGCAGTAATTTCCTATTAATAACCATCAGTCACTAAATAATAATTTAAATTTCACCATGATTCTTGGGATAATCCCTCCATCATTACTGGTAATTAAAAAACTTCACATGTTATTTGGTAGTAGAGTTGGGATTATATTGCCCTTTACACTAATCTTTTTTATCCTAGAAAACAAGTATATCTTCCCAGTAAGTAAGGATTTGGTTCACAGTACTTCTACCCTTAGTCTTTGGATGTCAAACAGCCATTTGCTAAAGTACAGTGCTCGACACTTTGGCACTTATTTTTCTATTTTCAAATACGGAAATTAAGGTGATTTAGTTCCTTAGAGGCATATCAAGTGAATTTCAAGTCGGGTATAAAAAACCTTGTATACAATTACATACTAAATCATAGCAGGTACATGATGGTAAATAAAATATATTTTATTTATAATAAAAGCCCATAATGAAAGCCCTTTGCAACTATATTTATTGGAGTGGAAACTCTAGTAAAAAACCAATGCCTTAGTAGCTAAAAAAAAATTAATAAGCAAAAGGAGTTGATTTTCTGCACGTCTGTCTCTTGCAAATTATTAAAAATATAGAATTTGTTCAGCTCCCACAATTTAAAGAGTACACTTTGTGTATCTATGTCCTTATCCATTGTGTGTGAAAGGCTACACTCTAAGTTTAGATGCTAAATTTCAATACAGAATAATCATTGTAATTAATTAATTAATCAATTATTAATTTTAACAGAAAATAATTAATTTTAACAGAAAAACTAAGAGTTATAGTAACAAAAGTTCAGACAAGGCTAATGTACTGAGTTAAGCTTTGTCAGTTCATTTTTTAAGGTAACAATTTAACAGAATATTTTGGGATTTGGAAATGGGAGGGTAAGGAAAGGAAGGAAGATTTAAGTCCTTATGTACCTCTTAGAATAAGCATACCACGAAGTTCAATAGCCTTCTAAGCCCCTGGGGTTAAAAGAGGTCTATTGTAAGCAACACTTTTATATTACAGTCATATGGCTTCAGAAATTAGTTATGAGATGAACTGTCTTCATGTGTAGTAGTCAAGCATTTCCCCCTACTTTATACAGTGGCACCTCTGCAAGAAAAAAAAATTAATTACAGCCAATAGTAGTTCAAGGAGAATAATTAAAAGTGGTGTTGGAGAGTGAAAAGAAGATGATGCCATTTTCTAGTTAACTGGAGCATTTAAAGATTCACTATCCTATTCTTTGATCTTAATTAAATCTATTAAAATTGGTTGTGAAGCTAATATATTCAATTTATGAAATATGATTAAGATTTAGTAGCTTTTATGTATATATATTCAGATTTCTTGACTTAAAAAAATAACTTAAATTTGTGGTCAAAACAAAAAGAAAGTAAAATTTACAGTTTATTTCAAATGTCAGTTTCATCATATCTTAATTGTGCTCAGAATTCATTTCTGAAGCCATATGNTAGAAAGCAAAATTTCAAAGCTTCAGGAAACAACCTACATCACTTATGTAGGGGCTTATCAATAGTAATGATGAGGGTAAAAACTACAGTACCTGATAGACTAGTATTTCACCCTGCATTTATTTTTCTTATGTTTTGAAGCTGGATTTTACTTTAACAGTAACCAGCACTGTATATATCTGTGACAACCTGCTGATTTATCAATAATATCATTGCTGTCTCAAAAGCTCTGCTCTCTAAAATACCAAATATTTTGCTAATTAAGAATAGCTCTGAATTCCATCCCTATAATACATATAAATGGGACATCTGATAAGAAGTCTTCCAGAAGCAGATATTTGATACATTTGAATAATTTATTGCAGAAGCATCCACAGTGAATACTTGTTTAAGTGAAGCAGATAAATGTTCCATCTAGACTAGAATCAGTTGTGAAGTCTTAAAACCATAGCCTGCAAAAAACATACAGAGTCTAAAAAACCTCTTGTCTTTCAGTGAGACTTTCAGAACTACAGGTCAACTGAAAACATCTGACCAAATAACATTTTAAAAAAAATTCTAATGAAAAATATTTGAACTAGTGTTTACACTCATTTCTGTATCAATTTCCTAGTTGATATCTGATAGATATTGTTTTCATTAAATAGTGTAATGTTATTTGTAAAAATATTAATGAAATAAATATAAAATAAAATAAAAGAAAGCATGACTTTCTTTTAGAAAAAAAAGGGATTTATCTGCAGAAAAAAAACAGTTCACAAGTTGTCTTTGGATGTCTGTAACCTGAGAAATAGGTGTCTGGCAAAAGATGCAGAGATATTTGGTCTTATAGTTTGCACTTAAATCAAGTTTATTGCTGTAGGTGCTCAGGGTCTGGATGAGTGAATCCTTCTCGTTGGCCCATACTCCAAGGAGTGGGTGGATGGAGTCAGATCCAGCTGGCCAATGCTGCTCTCCAGGGCTAAGCACTGGGACCAGTTCTGCTTAATATCTTTACCAACGACCTGGATGTGTGTACCCTCAGTCATTTTACAGACGAGAACATGTTGTATTGGAGCATTGATCTGTTTGAAAGTTCATCTCATGTACTGTAAAGTATGCCATTTTGGGAAAGACATTGCATTTAAATTTAGGGAGAACTTTGTGGCTAAACCAGTACTAAATTCTGGTTTCCTTTGCTTTATTGATTTTATGCCGCTGACAGCGTTTTAGGTCACATTTATTAGGTTTTACTCTTTGAATTTACTTTCATAATTTTAAATTGGAGTTTGAAGCTGATAGGTCAGTTTAATTATCTTGGCAGTATATTAACACTGACAACTAAAAATTGATGATTGTATACTGTATAATATAGCTCAGCAGTATAACTAGCACTTCCACCTAAGTCAATGTCTACACTACCAGTATTCATATAAAAATCTTATCTCCCTAAATGCTACAATTTCCTGTTCAGACTCATCCACTTGGATGAATTAGAAACTAAAGTTTATTTCAATAATATTTGTCATGAGCTACTTCTTTCAGTTTGTAAACTAGAAAGAATATGGAAGTAAACAATGCTGTCAAAAGTTCAGAACCCTTTTTAAAATAAAAGATTTAAAATTCATGGAAAGATATATCTGAAGAAGTTTTAGGAATCATAAAAAAAGATAATTACTTTCCATCATCCATATACTGAAATTCAGTGTAGTTTGTTCACCCGGTCAATCGATTTACTTTCTGCAAAACACAAAAGTATGGATAATCTTCTTCCTCCTCTTCTTCAAATTCATAAATAAGGGTGAAATTGATGTCACAGTGCATTATATTCTGCACTTAGCAAATTGTACCATAAAGATTTTTTTATGTGAAAATTCTACATAATTGTTAAAGAAATGTACTTAAATATCAAGTCCTTTCTAAAAATCAAAGTGGCTTTACGTGCATTTTTTTTTTAATTTCTGAGATTTACTAGGGCATGTGATTTGAGAGAAAGGATTGAAATGTTGTGTTTTCTTCCCCAGGCTCTCCACAGCAGTGTTTTATGAAAAAGCTCACAAAAATAATTTCCTGAGATATGAACATGGCTACTGAATCCAAATATAAATCTTTGATTTTCAAGTTCAACAAATTGTCCCAAATTTTAATTTTACTTGTATTTTTTTTCTAGTGCAGTTGTCTATGGTACTTCATAAAACATAAATTATCTAAAATGAGATTTAAAGGGAATGAATGAAGCCATGACACACACAGTCTCTGCTCCAAGAAAGACAAAATCATTTAGGTAACCCAAAATTACTCCTACTATTTTACTAAGTAAAAAAAAAAAAAAAATTAAAAATTAAAAGCACCAGCCATTGTTTTTTATAAGGAATTAAGCAAACATTTGCCTCTCTGTTTGAAATTTTTGATCATCAAAATTCTGTGCACTTATGATCTAGGAGTAAATTTTAGGAATTAGCCGCCACAGGTTCTCCTCAGCTTCTAGACATCATTCTTATTTCTGTAGCATTGTCTCTGTACTTACATCTAAGGGTTCATTTATGAAAAATTTAAAACACATTAAGCAAACTGCAAATTCTAGATGAGATGAGTAAAGCAGCATATATATATATAAAGAAGAAACTTAATGCACATTATTTTTCCTTTCTGAATGCCAGCTCTCTTTAAAACTAATTCTCAAATATTTCATATACTACATAAATCATATAATATGCCACAATACTCTTTGCTGTAATTTATAGATAATTAGTCTACTTTTCCCATTCTCCAACTCATGTATGTGGAATCATGATACCCTTCCACCATAACTGATTACCAGAGCCTTGGAAAAGCGGGGTCTAGAAGGGTCAGCCAACATTCCTTAAATGAGATAATGCCTCTGGCATTGAAGATACAAAAATAGTCATTGGCGGAATATCAAGATTTTTTCAAACTTTACAGTGAATAACTTGAAAAAAACCCAAAACAAACAAACAAACCCCTAAACAAAACAAAAAACCCACAACGATTTAGGAGTGTATGTTAAATGTGTCTGTTTTTAATCCATTTAAGGCAGGTTGTGACTTCTCTGAAAGGCCCTAAGTCATACTTGCTGCTTTATAGTTCTCTATAGTTCTCTGTGTTCCTCTTGGGTTTTATTCCAAGTCTCTTCCAAGGGGTCTTTACTTGCAAATCAAGTCTACTAGCAAAATCTTAGAAATACAAAATCTTAGAATTGCCAGTCAGACCACTGAAATTCATGGAGTGAATACTGCCAGCATTTTTGTGATCATGGATTTCATACCTTCAGTACCTGAGATTCAAAGTAAATAACTGAATGATCTGGAACACCTATGCAATTTGGAAAGCAGAGACAGAGCTGACAAAAGATTTATACATTCAATTTCTGTCCTCAGAGCAGAATCATTTTGGCCATGGAATGACAAAACAAAATATTCAGAGATGATACCAATTCATCATGGCTTCACATTGTGGTCTTTTTTAAGCTTACGTTAGCACTGGCAGACAATTCTATAAACACTTCAGAAGGCAATTAAAACAATATGCTTTATGTTTAATTCTCAGTACTGCAAATCCTGCTAAAACAAGTGTGATTAACAATAACATCTTTGAAGCTTCCCCTCAATTATAGACAGACAGACTTTTCAATTTAGCATGAGACAGCAGGGAAAAAAAAATGGCCTTGTGCTCCCAGCCCAAAAGGGTGCTGAGCCAAACTCAGCTGAAGGGAAAGTCATAAATATTTACACTGGAATATATAGGAAAAAGGGAATGCAATAAACACCATTGCTGTTATCTGTTTCTGTTTCAGGCTAATATTTCTATTTCTGTCACCCTAATTTCACAGTGTTTTTCTGACACAACTCCCTTCTTTGCAAGTAGGCAGTTTTCTTCAAAGAATATTGACTGGCAGCAGCTAAACAAGTTCAATCATGATCAAAAGATACTTTGAAAGAATAATGAACATCATCATAACCACTCCTATTAGCTCTTGTTTTTTTCTGTTTTTCCATCCTGTATGAATAAAAATAACTATAATCTAGTAGTGTGAAAAAAGGAAAAAAAAAAGGGAATGTATTGTATTCCATAACAACATCACATTCAGTCATTAACCCACTACTCAAGTCCACCACTAAACCATATCCTCAAACGCCACATCTAACAGGGATAGTGACTCAACCACTTCCCTAAGCAGCCTGTTCCAGGGCTTGACAACACTTTCTGTGACGATATTTTTCCTACTAGCTCATATAAACATCCCCTGGAGCAGCTAAAGCCATTTCCTTTCACCCTGTGTCACTAGCTACCCTGGAGAAGACACTGAAATCCACCGCACTACAACCTCCTCTCAGGGAGTTGTAGAGAGCAATAAGGTCTTCACTGAGTCTCCTTTTCACCAGACTAAACACTCCCAGCTCCCCCAGCTGCTCTTCAGAAGGCTTGGGCTCCAGACATTTCTACAACGTTATTGCCCTTCTCTGGACAAGACCCAGCACCTTAATGTTTTTATTTTAGTGAGAGTCTCAAAACTGAACATGAGTTTCAAGGTGAGACCTCACCAGTGCCAAGTACAGGGAGATGGCCATAGCCCTGATCCTGCTGGCCACACTAATGCTCACAGACTTGCTTGCAGGAGATTTCTTTTTTCTTAAAGAACAGGCTAAACCAGTAGAAATATGGTTTCACTTCTAGACTTGAGAAAATTGCAGTGATTTATGTTTACTAGAAACCAAGGTAACTGGGAATCCAGAGAGGTCCCAGCTGACTGGAATCTGACAAATATTGTCCTGATTTTCAAAAACTTAAAGAAGGAAGACTGCAGAAACAGGAGCCTATCAGTTTCACATATCACATGATGAGAGAGCAGCTGACCCTGAGCTTGTCAACATTTTCATAAATTATTTGGATGAAGGACTGAAAGGTATACTAAGTAAATTTACAGATGATACAAAATTGGGAGGCATTCCTCACTTTCTCAAAGGCAGGAAATCCCTGCAGAGAGACCTGAATAAGACCTGAATGAGGGCTGGGTAATTACCAATCACATGAAGTTTAACAAGCACAGGTGGGATGAGGCAACCCTGCATGTACAGACAGACTGGGGAACGAGAGGCTGGAAACCAGCTATGCAGAAATGGGCCTGGGGGTCCTGGTCAGTGGCAGGCTGAACATGATCCAGCAGTGCTCTGGCAGCCAGGAGGGCCCCAGTGTCCTGACGGGCATCAGGCACAGCATCACAGCTGGGCAAAGGCAGCCTCACCTCGAGTGAGTCCTGAGTGCACTTCTGGGTGACACAGTATAAGAAAGACATGTAACTATTACAGAAAGTCCAAAGGAGCACCACAGAGATGGTGAAGTGCCTTGAGGGGAAGCCTTGTTGGGAATGGCTGAGATAATTTGGTCTATTCAGCCTGGAGGAGACTGAGGGGACATCTTGTTGCAGTCTACAACTTCCTTGTGAGGGAAGATGAGTGGTAGACACTGATCTCTGTGGTAACCGGTGACTGAATCTAAGAGGTTGGACTGGAGCTGTGTCAGGAGAGGTTTAGGTTGGATGTCAGGAGAAGGTTATTCCTTCAGAGGGTGGTTGGGCAATTGAACAGGCTCCCCAGGGAAGTGGTCACAGCACCAAGCCTGACAAAGCTCAAGAAGTATTTGGACAAAGCTCTCAGGCACCTGGTGTGCCTTGTAGCACATCTTGGTGCTTTTGAGGATCTGGACTCAATAATCCTTGTGAGCCCCTTCCATCTCAGGGTGTTTTGTGATTCTGTGAAACATTTTTAACCCTTATTTAGATACAATTGAAAAAGTGCCTAGGAAAAAAAAGTCTGATCCTGCCTCCTGGATTTTCAGGAAATGTAATCTGTTTTGTATATTAGAAGTCTGGTTCTCTATGAGCAAGAAAAGTCACAAGACCAAGTTACCTACAGATTCTGACCACCCCCCTGATGCGTACATTTTCTTGACATTCCAAGTGAAATGAGAAAATTCATTATATGTGGGACCTAAGAGGATACTGTGGCATCAGTGAAATAAAAGAAAGTTCCTACCTGCCCTGATGAATAACCTGTTTTTAAAGCAGATTTCACATCACTGAAATGATACTCAGATTTTTTTTTTGTGTACAGTACTTTCCTGGAAGCTTTTTGTGCAAGTCCCAATAGCATTGTTTCAACAATAATCTTTTCCTTGCAATATTTTTTTAAACACAGACAAATAAAGTCTAAATTTATTCATGGGCCTGGAAGAGTGAAGCTCCCTTTTCACAGTGAGGACTCAGAATAATTTCTTAGCTAAAGGATTGCCCATTTTCTATAGTCATTTCTGCCAAGAGTCATATCAGATCTGTTGATTTGAAAAAGTGAAAAAGTGAAAAAGTGAAAAAGGAGGGCACCAGAATGCAAACACAAGTAAAAAATAGTATCTGCTGCTTCTGAAATTCATGGCTGATGCATTATGTGTTTGAATTGAACAACCCAGAAAAATGCATGTTTTAAAAATCAAAATGAAGGGTATTTAGTATGGTTTCATATTTTTTGAGTGCTTGCATTTGCAGACTTTATTTTACTTTCTGTAACCAAGTAAATTAACCAGAGTATGCAATGCAGTTGAACTAGTATGCAACAGCAATGCAGTTGAACTAGTGTGAAAGAAAAGAAGTTTAATCATTTTGACACAGTCTAATAATCACTATGACAATTATGTGAGAGACAGCTGAATGTTCAGCAAAATGCTGTTAATATTAGGTCTAAGTTGCATAGCAAATAGGGGTTCCTGCCAGTATTAAGAATGCAATCCTAGTCAGTCAATTAATTACCTAACATGCAGAAGATTCCATAACCTATCCTACTTTTCAGATAATGATAGATTTCTTTCAGTGAGCAGTCTGCCTTATCAGTACTGGTACTGCAGGTATTTCAAATAGCTGGCTGATTGCCTAGTGAAAAGTCCATTTGAACAACTGCAGATGACATGAAGAGAACAGAAAAATGTACCAAGAGTCAGGAAGAAAAAAGAATGCAAGAATCTTCCTACCCTGGCTAAAATAATGTAGAATACACTTCAAATCCAATTGTAAAATAAAATAAATCTTTATAATAAATAAATTAAGAATAACAAAAAAACCAACTTACACAATTTTTGAGACTGCCTGATCATTGCTGAGTGCTGCCAAGTCCACTCATTGGAATGTTGTGTCTGAAGAGAT
Organism: Anthoscopus minutus; assembly: GCA_013399455.1. NCBI lineage: Eukaryota > Metazoa > Chordata > Aves > Passeriformes > Paridae > Anthoscopus > Anthoscopus minutus. The sequence goes on from VWYI01028452.1 coordinate 8,874, forward strand.
TGAATATGATTATTTAGCTCCTATTAGTTTGGAACTCTAAACATCATGTTGTAGTAATCATCCTTAATAGATACTTTCCACGAAAGAATGTTAGTCTTCTGCTGTTATGTGACAAGAGGCACACAACAACTTTTATGAATTTTTTTGCACAAAACCAGTAAGTTAGTCACCATCTTTAACACATCATAAGAGAAAAACCTGAGAAAAATGATTCAGGGTTTTGGTTATGGTCTTAGCTAAACTAAATCTCTAGTCTCTAGCAGTTTCAGGTATGTGTCTATTTCACCTGCTTATATTGCCTTCGATATATTTGGGTAGTTTCCATTAAAAGCTTGTAAATCTAAATATTCCATATGCAGTATGGCTACAACATCCCAGCATTTGCCGGAGACCTTAATCTCTGTTTTCTTATATTTTAGCCACAAATGATAAACAAACAAACTGACCAAACAATCCCCTTTCTCTGCTTAACTCTTACCGCTATCCAATGGGCATCCCACATACTTTCCTTGTACTACATACTTTCCTTGAACTTCTTTCCTTTATCAGCCTGAAATATTGAATCCAAATTCCTTGTCACAACCTATACAGCCTAATGTGTTTTTTACTTACAGTCTTTCAAATAAGCAGGTATTCAAGACACAGCTTCTCTGTGTTGTAAAGTACTTTCCCCTCTAATGAACTCCTAATGCAGCAGCCCTCTCTACCTAAATTCAGATTTCTAGGGTTTCATATCAACGAGTTTTCTATCTGATAGACACAGACAGAAATATTACTTGCTATTAGAAGCAGCAGTGACCATAAAGGTATCAGAGGGAGAAAACAAGCTTAGTTTCTGACAGAGTATAGCCGTGTAAACCTTATTTTCATGGAAACTGGGATTAAAAAAACCCAGCAAACTTAGTTATAATACAATAAATATCATATATCATATCATATCATATCATCTTCCTGAAGTATCATCATTATAATGAAGAATATTAATGGAACATGGGAAGGTGTTTAGAAATTCCTAAGTAAAATGGTGGATTTCATAATCATATAATGTTAAGTGAAGAAAGAATATATTCTAATTTACTATAATATTAGCAAAGAGAAGAACCTTAATTTTAAAGACAGGAAGTAAGTGAACTATTTTTGAAGACAATAAACAGGATAGGAACTAGAAAAAAAGGGATGTATATCTCAGAATATTGTAGAATCTAGAAACACTAAATTGAAAGCTTGTATCACCAGCTTTTACTTAAATACAGAATGTTTGAGAGACCCTGCAGCCCAGAATGTCCCTAGAACATGAATTGCTAGAACCTATACATTCTCATTTTCTTACACTCTTCCTGACTTGAATATTTATGGAGAAAGTGCAGGAACTGGACAATGGAACAAACATCATAATTAAGCTCCATGATGGATTCTGAAGTCTGAGCCAGTGCTATGCTATGTGGCCGATATTTCAGAGGGAAGAGTTGCAAATCCAGTGGGACCTTGACAGGGTTGCCAGGTGGGTCTTCACAACCTTATGGAGCTCAGCAAGTCCAAGTGTCAGGTCCTGCACAGGCATGAGGACAATCCCAAACATGGACATTGTCTGGGTCAGGCGTGGATTGAGGGCAGCCCACAGGAGGAAGGCTTAGAGGTGTTGGTGAACAGGAATGTGACCCTGTAAGGTGAGCTCACAGCTCAGAGAGCCAAGCGTGTCCTGGGCTGCATCCAAAGTAGTGTGGGTAGCAGGGGAGGGAGGGGATTCTACCCCTTTGCAATGCATTCAGCTCTGAGGTTGCCAGGATGATCTGGGTATTTTTAAACTGAGTACAGAAGAAGACACAAAGCTGATCACATGTATGGAACACCAGTCATATGAAGACAGACTGAGAGAGTTTGGTTTAGCTCTCCATATAGACATGATTTTAAAGGAAACATTCCTAGGTACAATGTTAATTATCAACACAAAGGGACTTAATGTAGTAGAGTTTTTAGACACTCACAAACTGGCTGCAAAGACCGTTGTTACAGTAAATTGTTTCTTCAAATAACATAGATATTTTTTTCAAAAAATCTGGTTTAAAAAGTCTGGTATTCAGCATATCTTGACCTCAAAGACTATGATGATGCATTCTCAGAGGGCTTTTTTTTTTTGCAACTACAGATCCAAAGCAGACCGAAAAGGCAGGCAAAATTTCTAGCTGATTTTCATAGACTGAACTGAAGAAAATAATAGAAATACTTGATAAATTTTTTAAGGTGGTTGAAATATCTTTAGAAGTAACTTAGCAATGCTCAGTTCCTAGGTATATGAAAGGTATATTTAAGACTCTGCATCTAAAATTCCAGATATGAAGTACAGGAAAGATAACTTCTTAATCTACTCTTTCTAGACAGAAAATCGCTCTTCAAATTTCTTTTTTTTTTAATAAGTTATTTATTTTTTAATAGTGAAAAAGAGTTGTCATCTGACCATACATTGGCATAATATGTCTTTGAGCAGTCATTACATTCTCATGATTTAGACTAATGAAATGTCTAGTCTGGACTTAAACTGGTACTTAAAAAGTACACAAAGTACTTCCGTTTTAATCACCTGAATAAATATTACCAAACCAAAGCATCAAGAAGTATAGGTCAAGGTATTTTTGAAGGAATAGGCTAGACTGATACTACAGAAGCTCCATGGAGTAAATTTCTTCTCAGATCTCAGCTGAGATCTGTCAACCTCTCTGAACGTTCAACAGAACTCAAAAGTAAAAAGGCATCTGAAGTCTACAGAAAATCCTCAAGCTAAATTCCTCAGAGATTTTCTGGTTTCTAAACTGCATGCACAGAATATTTTTTGAGATCTAACCTTGACAATACTGAAATAAAGGTAGGAATTTCAAATTAATGTTGTAGTAGGATTAAACTCTTAAATTTTAGACGTCTTCTGTTTAATGTATTATTATGTATTCTGATAAATTAATTTTTCATATGTTTATAGGTTTTTGAAATATATAGTGTATTTTTAAGATTTCCTGAGGCCTAACATTTAAAGAAGAAAAAAATGTATTTGAATACTGTTTATATTTCCCAATTATTCAGTAGAAAAAAAGAAATTAGTCTAGGAAATCAGGCTTAATTTTATTAAGCCATGATGTTGTATCTCCCTAAAAAGTGTTTAACATGCTATTGATTTATTCATATTTGAACAGAGCATTAAAACTCATTTTGGCCATATACTGTATTCCAAAGAGAAACTTTCTCTCAAAAATTTGAAAGGAATCTTTTTAATAGAGAAATGTTCCAAAGAAGGTTGGAAACATTTGCATTAGTACATTATAAGAAAGGAACTACAGATAAAGCTTGCATAATCTAATAGCATTTTACAAAGTATAAAAGTATAAGTGGCAGATACATATTTTAATATTTTCAGGAATACAGTCATGACACCTCCATTAAGCACTATTAACCATGTCATTATGGATTCTTAAATTAAAATATCATCCCCCCTGTATTTCCTACAACTTTTTCTTATACATATGAAAAATGTGTAGAGTTGCCTTTATGTTATGTTCAGAAGAACATTATTTTTGTTGCTGCTGTTTTATTTTTCTTCTTGAAATGTGATTCGTAATAGAGGATCATCATGTTAGGAATTGTCCATACTGGTGAAGACTAAACACAAACAACACCAATTACTTAATTACCAGTGTTTTGAGTCTCTGGTGTTTCCTTTTACAGTGACTGTCTCCTAATTTATTTAAATCACTGATGCAATTTCTACTGTACAGAAAATGGGGAATGTGAAATTCTACTGCATCTAAATCACTTAAAAGCTAGAACACTCTACAACATGATCTCAAATATCTTCATATAAGTGACACAAATGGTTACTGAAATGATTGCCATTTTCTTGTATAAGAGAGAAAATATAAAAAGTAGCATTATAATAAACTTTCAACATTTTATGCAAATATGAACACTTCAATACAGAAGCAATTATAAGGTAGAATAAATTGAATAGATGACTTCTACTTTTGATAATTCAGTATTTCTTATAAAATAAGTGCAATTGATGTGACAGGAATAATACTTTTCCACATTTGATACCTGACGTCTTGCGAAAACCTAGGTGTGATCAGCAAGGTAAAATACTCCTAATTTCTTGTGGTTACCATAGGAGAATAAATTAAAACCTTGTGGGAGGGTGAAAGGTTCTCCAGTTATTTAGAAAAAATGCAATTACATTAATTCTGAAAAAAACCCACTTTGTCTCAGGTTTTTACAGGATATACAAGATAAATAAAAAAGGATTTTTGTTGAGCTCTAATAATCCATAATTTTTCCTGTCCGTGGGCTGCAAATTCATTATTATTCTTTTACATATTTTATTTCAGCAAATTGCCTCTTCTAAGGCAATGTAGATGCAACAGAAATAAAAAATCCAATAAATACTATCCGCACCTTTTTCTATATACTCATCATGCCACCACCTTTCTGAAAAAATACTTACACAATACTAAAATGTCAGAGTGTGACTCTGGAGGTGCATTTATCACTGTACAAAGGGATAAAGAACCATTCTTTTGGAAAATGAACTTTAAAATTAGCCTCTGGAAAACAAATTTTTATGGCAATGTCATGATACAAAAGAAGAGTGAAAAACATAAAGAAATCAAGATGAAATCTCCAGGCTTCCTGTAAATTTACTAGACCTTAGAACAATGGTGCAGCTGCAATATTTAAGGTAGTTTTGGGAGCTTCAGGAAGATCAGGGGTAAAAATGTCAAATTCTCTGTACTCTACCTGAGTGATTCAGAAACCTGTTTTGTTTCAGTTGTGGACCATCTCACATATAAAAACAAATCTAATGTCAGTGTTTAGTTTATGAATTCAGCACTCAAGATAACCCCTATACTTTCCAAGTATGGTTCCACTATATATTATAGTACAATTCAAAACTATTAACTCATATCACAATAGTTTGTATTAAGAAAAAATTTCTTATAATATACAACAACATTAGGCCACAACACTGCCTAAAATATACATTTAATTATTAATCAAGGTTTTCCCTCATCAGCTGGATTGGTCTTGTTAGTGAGCTTGCATTCTTTGATATTTGGCCTAGATGGAATTTAAAGCTGAAAAACATAACAGTTAAGAGAAATAGGGATTGCTGCTCTCATTCCTTAGCTACTATAAAAAGCTGTACCGTCTTCTCAGAGGACAAGATGAAAATGGAGTGTGTATTAGAAAAAAATTAAAAATTTATAATTTAGCTGTCAATATAAGCTACATATGGAAGTTACTGGCTGTGTAAAGACAAGAATTTGGCCTTGCTGGAAAAAGATTGACTCACTTATGAGTATTACTGTTTCAATATTATAGAAAAACTAGATTTTCATAATTCAGATGTCCTTTTCGCCTCTCAAGTTCAGCTTAACACATTGTTAACAGGCATTTCCCTGTAAGACGGAGTAACTTCTTGTAAGACACAGTGATTCCACTCTTGCTGAATGTTAAGTATGTGATATGCCTGGTCTGCATTTTCAATGAGAGCAAATGGAGTGCATAAACCTGGACTTTACTGCAGCTCTTGATAAGAAGACTGCCAACTTAAGAGCTACAGTCAACATCTTGCCCTTTCCTATCTTTTGTGTAAAGGTTACTAACATCTTTTGTGACTTGTTTCAATGCAAGCGAACTGTTCAATGTTTTCTGCAAGCTTGGCCATTTATTTTCTAGTTACTTCACCATCTGAAGCAATGACAGGAGAAAGAGACAGAGCAAAAACATTTAATAGGCTGTAATTTAACTTACACAAATTAAAGAACTACTCCGGACCAAGAAAATTTGGCAGAGAATATATATGAGGCAGGAATTAGTCTCATTAGTAAGCCAGACATATTAGGAGGATTTCAAATCCACTCATTTTTAAAATATATGTATCCTTCAATGGAAGTACATGGCTATTTCCATAGTGGATCCACATGGTCATTGATGAAGGCTGAAAAACTATTAAGGATTATTTTTAATTTTTTATTAAGCCGCAATAATTTAAAAAAAAAGTTAGATCTCTGTACAGCCAGAGAGAAAGATACAGATATTTCCCATAAACTCTGAGAAAAAGTATACATCCTACTGACATTTCTGGTACACAAGTTTTCTGCTAAATTCTGGTAGTTCATGTGATAAAAATCATGTTATTTATGCAAAATACAAAACATAGCTTCTCAAACAAATATTTGAAAAGAAACTGTTTACTTCCAGGTTTAATGTCTGTTCTGATTTCCCAATGTTTATAAGAGCCAGAGATCCAAATTATGGTAAAAATCTTGCCCAGGTACTGACATTTCTGTTTATGATAAACAAATGGAACTGATGTCAACTATCTGTCTTGTCATGCTGCCTATGAATAAAACACTATGAAAAACACTATTCCTCTCCCTTTTCCTCTTCCAATTTTAATGCAAATTTTCATTGAAACGTATGGTGTTTTTTTTATTGCATTTGATGATAAATAATTTATCCAAATAATTATATATATATGTTATATATAACATTTTCAAAATAGCAAAATATATTTTTATGTTTTAGTTTATGTCACCATTTTTCTTTTTCATCCATATATTTCTCAATAATGTTAGTCACTCCATTTGATGTCTGAATGTAAGTCACCAATGAAAAATCATTATTTTGGAGAACTTATATAAGGCAAATTCCCAATATTAAAACAAAGAAATGAAGGATTGAAAAGTTTATCTAGATTGACAAAGGCAATTGAGAAACAGATCCAATAAATCTTGGGCACATTCTGCAACTACAAGACAATCCTACCAGCTTTCCTTACTAAGCACAAAATAGAGAAGAAAAACAAGCACCCTAAAGATATCCAAATTCAAAAACTATTGTGTGGCATTATATATTCCTGGGTTTCTCTCCCACTGTCTCCAGTAACCACGGGAAACTAAGCTTTCTAGTGAGAGGTTTCCAAAAATGATATTTTTTAACAAAGTATATTCAGTTCAGTATGGAAGTCTATGAATGTCTAAAGAAGCTCTTTTCTTCTAACAAGTAGGGTTACAGTTCTATCTTTGTGAGATCTACTGCCAATTGCAAGGCTTTAATTAGAGAATTGAAGGGAACAGCTACAGAGCTAAATAATGCAGAAATAACACTACAAAATTGTATTCTCATATTTTGGTTTTTGAATAGTTTCCACTCGAGATTTTATTACTAGATTTTATTACTTTATTTCATCACTAGATGGACTGCCTGCATGCAGTTTCTGTATACAGAATCTATGTAAACAGAAACACAATATAACATCAACGGCCAAGGGATATTCTATTTTCCTGGTGATTTTTCTCTTTCAGCATCATTGGTCAAGATGAAAGAAAAATTCCTTCTTTGCATTAGTTTAAAAAAAACAAAAACTAAACCCAAAAAACCAGACATCAGCCTGAATATCATTTTCTCAGTCCAGGGTACTTCTGGTCAGTACAAATGCTGATGCATTTGCCAGGGAGAGGAGAAAGAAGAGTATTACACAGAAGTGTATGCACACTCATCTCTAGTGACAACAGTTGTACAAAAAGTTTTCTTTATCTCTTTGTTACCACTTCTAATAACAAAATAATTATGCTTAGATTTAAAGAAGGAATATTTTTATCAAGGTAAAAATCTGTCATGAATAACCTGTGTTGTGTTTAGGCTGAAAGAAAGAACTTTTTGTATGAAGAAATACTATGTATAACCCCCAGTCATTCTTCTTCATTACCTTTGAATCTTCTCCAACTGGTCTACTCTGTCTGTAATGCAGCACTATGGCTTCACTCACTTCCACTTTCCCACATTTGAACAGAAAATTAATGTGTTTATGCATTTTTAAGGTCTTAACTTAAGAAAATAGCAATAAATTAAATTTATTCCACTCTATTTTAATGGAAGTCAGGTTTAATGCCACTAGTACTCTCATTCAGGACTTTTTTTCTACACTTTAAATAATTTGGTCTTGTCCATAGGGCCATGATGATTTAAAAACTCATCACTACATCTGGATACATCTGTATTCAGATTAATGTAATTTTCAAATATATTCTTTTAAATGTTGGATTAGATTTTTCCAAAATTTTAAAAGGTAGCATCTAAGAAAGATTCTTGTAAGAAAATGTCTATCTATGCTTTCCGCCAATCTGATGAAACTCAGCAAAACTCTTCAGTGTCTTGTGAAATAATTTCTTCGAGTCATATAGTATTTTTTGTAAATAACATTGTGGATTGTTCCCACTTGACTATTTTAATTTATGTAGTCCTACTTGTTCTAAGGTCACTGCACTTTTGAACTGTACAAGTAATGAAAAAAAATTCTAAATGCACAGAACCGGTAAGAAAATCATAATGGTCATTAAGCATAATTCCTTACAGAAGGTTATGCACAATATTCAGCTTTACACAAATAGCAATTAACTCCCACATTGACAGTGTGTTGGATTCTGCCTGTAGATTAGTATTTCACTATCTGCTTCTTACACAAACCAAGGAATGCAATGCTTGGGCTCTCTATTGGTTCAAAATGCCAGTAAGAGAAAACTCAAGTACTGTATGAGAAGCATTGCTAGCCAGAGGTCAGAGTGCGCGGCCACAATGACATGTTGTACAGGAGGTGCTTTCTAGGGAGCTTTATAACACTGCTTTCACAGATGCTTCATTCAGCTGGCAGATTATAGTCCTGTAACCTGGCTAACCGAGAAGGCTGAAACTCCTCTACGGTTAAATGAAGTGTCACTGCTGCAACAATTTACATTTATGAGTCTTGGAAAGAAAATTGTTTCTTCTCAGTGCCAGGTATAAAAGGATATATACATGTGTACTTCAGGGACTTTTAACTGAAATCAGAAATCCTCCCAAGAATTTTTGGAACAATTTGATTTTTTTTTTTCCCGTAGGTTAGGGCAGCTTTTATTTTAAAGAGCTGTGGAAATACTGCAGGAATATCTACAGGACATGTAATTACACAAGAGAGTTTACCTGGTACAATGTTTCTGTAATGTGTACAAAGGGCCCCAGATGGGTGAAAGATTCTCTGATAAAGCCAAATATCCTGAACTAAAAATAGGTACAAATATTCTGCTCACTAAACAGCGACCTCTATCACTAAAACACAAAATGATTGTGTGCTGAGCATATGCCTTCATCTTGATTACCTGGCTTTAGCCAGAAGTTGATCACATGATGCATGGCCTGACTAAAAGATCCACTTTGTCCTTCCATTATCATTCCAACTGAAACACTAATTAGATATAAAAAAATTAAATAGTAAATACATAAAACATGTATGCATGCAGCCTTTAACCTTATATAGAAATAAAAGTTTCAATTTGAAACATGATGTAGTTTCAGATTGTTCACAGATAATAATTTTGTTATTATGACTATACTAAAATAGTTACTAGTTCATTCAGAAATGAAAATTCGACAAAATTAGAAGAAATTGCACCAGTTTATGGGGGCAATTGGAAAAGGTCCTGCTAGAAAACTCACTATCTCCTTACCTCCTCACCTACTCCTTTTTGTAATCCAAGAAAGCTCACTCTCCTCAAATACTAGCCACAATAACTTTATTTCTCAAGCAATACTGAATATGACATGCAAAATATCCACTACTTTTTCCAGGTATTTCACTTATCTAGTAAGAAGAAATATTATAGCATAGTTTTCAAAAACTTTTTCCTTTTGAAACATTAGGAAAAAAGGCCTGCAAAAAGAATAAAATTCTGAATATTCAGTTTAGATATTTTCATCCTAGATGATGATATTACTAATACTCTGATCTCACAGGATCATACACTGTGTAATATAAAAAGATTTAAAGCAACTTATAGTGGCAAAAATATGTCCAATGTACTTCAGCATAATTTTATATTTTTTTTTCCTGCAATCTAAATCCTTCATATTCCAGGAATATTTGGGTGAAAACTAAATTAATTTTAATGCAGGCATTATTAATAAGTCCTCTATGGTATGGTAAAAAGTTTCCTTTTTCTAGTATGTTTTAATTTTTTATAAAATGAATGTCCTCTATATTGTAAGCTTTTTAGAGATTTTATTGCATTTGCTCTTGCTGCAACATCATGTTGCTATTCTAATTTTCACTTTTACAGGCAGGCAAAAAGTGTTTGTACAGAGTTTCTTCAAAGACTTCATAATACCCTCAAAAATAAATGTCCTGGGGTGACTGTATGATGCCT
>VWYI01028453.1:0-27694 GCA_013399455.1 Anthoscopus minutus
AAGCCTGCAGTAAAAAAGAGCTGGGGCCCTGACGGTTTCCACCAATTATGGAGAGCATTAAAAAATGTTGGAATCTTCCTTGGGAAGGGGTGGGACAGCTCCTATCAGTGGCTCAGCTCCCTGGTCTGCAACCTCAGGCTTTCCAGACAAGAGCAAACCAGCACATTCTCACTTGTGCTCCTCTCCAGAGAAACAAAGAGTTACAGGACCCTTCTCCTGTGCTCTTCAGGGAGGCAGAAAATGTCTTTGTAAAAAACCTTTCAGCTCAGAAGTGATTTTTCACTACTGCTAAGAGCTAAGACTGTAATTCCTGTTGCTTTTACAAAAGGGTCACCCCCTAAATGAATGGACTCATTTAAAACTAGACAATACCAGATGGAAAGGACAAAAGACCAAGGAAAGATACATTTGCATCAGTCTTTTACCTGTACTCTGAACCAGGCAAATTTGTTGGCAGGAAGTTCCAAAGCCACTTTCAGGATATGGTGCTGCAGAAGAGGAGGGACCTCGTCCCGCAGGCTCTTTTCAGTGACTATACCTGAGGTGTGAAAGCAAGAAACCCACTTCAGTTTGCTCCATCTTCATGAGATCTCAGAACACTCATGGCTTAGGGTTTAAAACACAACTGGGACACAAGCTGGCAATTCACAGATCTTCATATCACAGCATCCCCAGACACACTGCAACTAAGCTCAGCCAACCCAAGGTGGGAATCCAGCCCTCAGAGGGAGACTCCATCACCTGACTCCAGAAGAAACCATTGGTCACACAGGAGAATATAAAATCTCTTTTAGCAGTCTCAGCCACCCTGAAAAGCTGTGACCTACAGGCAGTACAAAGGATTGAAAAACCAGAGAGCAAAATACAGAATTTAATTCACTAGGAAACCTCAGTGCTTGTACCATGACAAAACTTGCTCCAGACAATGGAACTTCACACTCGGTCTCTCCCTGCATCACAGTTATCTCCAGCTCAGGGATAACCTCACTTACTCTGTCACAGGCCAGGGAGCTCTGGCAGTGCTGCCCACACCTGACCTGCAGGTAAGCTACACAGGGACATCAGCTGCACAAAGCACTGGTGCCTGGGCAGGATCTTTGTGGCTCAAGTTAGAGAAACAACATTACATTTTAGACAGTCACCACCAAAGCCATCCAACAGCAACTAAGACGAAACAGTAAAACTCTACCAGCTATTTCAAGAACATCTTGCTAAATTGTAGAAAACCACAAGTGCCTTTGGTGTCCATGTTCTATAGATTAGGTCATCCCATGTTCCCATTGTGGCATGCTTTTGGATACTGATGCTCTGGTTCCCATCATTCTTGTTCTTGGAGATGTCAGTTCAGAGATGTACAGAAATTTTTTTTTTACTATTCTTTAAGTTCGTTCCATAGAGGTATTTTCAGTCTCTATTGTTAACAGTTTGCTAATGCCTATGACACAATGTATTTATTGCATTACCATTCATATCTACTCTACAATGCATACATAAACAGACAGGTGATACTCTAGAAAATCAGTTAAAAGTGGCTCTAAACTGTACTGAATGAAAATACTTGTGTTATAAAAAGCTAACCTATAAATGTGAGAGCCAACATTATATTGTCATCTGTAACACTGGGCATTTTGGGTGTGCTGCAGCAGGTGACAGAAAAGAAATGTGAGTTCTTCCCAGTTCCAGTGTCAGGCAGGGGTCACCTCAAATCTGGAGCTGGAGGTCAGTGCCCCAAGTGACCAGGGGAAATCCCTCTCTAAGCAGAGCAGGTGTTCCTCTCAGCCCAAAACGTGCCACCTTCAAGAGAGCAGGGAGGAGATGCCCTTTCATCTTTTAACATTAAAACATAACAGAAGTGCAGGCAGCGATATTAAAGGTAGAACAGATGAAAAAAGCCTCTGTTGGCTTCAGGCCATTTTCTCCTGAAGTGAAAACAGATTCAAGATGCCCTTTTGCCTCACCAGCAGGCTTGACATGCAGCAGTCAATCAAAATACCACAGGAAGCAATGGAGCCACTACAGAGGAGTGTGCTTTCATTGAGCAGCCCTTTAAAGAGCTGAAAACAAAGTGGTTAACCCAGCAGGTAATGACCAGGGAGTGAAAGCCATGAGCAGGAAGGAACTGATGCCACTCACCAGTGTTTCCAAAACAAGGGATCACAGCCAGTCCCGAGCCAGCTCTCGGCTCACTTCCAGCAGGGTTTACCCAGAGCTGGGTCCAGCTCTCCCTGCCAGGCTCTGCTAGGAGCTGGAGATGCCTGGAACTGCAGTGAGCACTGATTTGCGTGTGCCTTTGTTAAATCTGACTTCTCCAGGAGCGTTCCTGAGCCTCCAGCTCAGCTCATTCAGCTGCAGCACAGCCAACCTCTCTGCTGCTGCTGCTGCTGCTGCTGAGAGCCCACCATGAGCTCTGCACATTATGGCTGCACACTTGTGCAGGAGTAGCATCTCCTGCTTCCTCTACAGGTGCTTGTGCATGGATAAGCACTCTGAAATTAAAGGTACAGAGGTTATTCACAGAGGAATTAATCCTGTTTAAGGGTAGGCAATTCAGTATTTATGTTATTGGTGTCTATAACTGATTAAACACTGAGGCTCACTGGCAGGTTCTGTCAATTCTGTGGGCTGGGGATGCTCCGCTTCTCCCTTTCCAAGGGCTATCAGCACCTGAAGGATGAGAGAGGGAACAGAAGGTGGTGCCTTAGGGAGAGATTCAAATGAACATCCTGATTTGAAGGGAAGAGCAAATGTAAATCTGAGAGAGATCCAGGGAGAGATGAGGTGTAAAGGCTACACCGCCCATCTCCCTCTCTGAAAAGAGATATTGGGGTGGACATGTTTGCATAAGAACTGGTCTTGTCCTCTTGAGGCAGGGAAGCATTCAAATAGCACAGCAGAGGGATGGTGCACCAGGCTTCCAAAGTTTGGTCAGGTGTAAGCAGGGATTTCCTTTTATTTCCTCACATCTGACCCTAGATCTGTGGTATCTGCTGTGCTCACCCTGGGAGCAATGGTGTGGTTTCTGCTCTAAGAGAGAGGTGCTGTTCAAGGAGGTTTGGCTGGTTCAGCCAGCCAAGCCTCTCCCTCTGAGCACCTTTCAGTGGAGCTGCAGTTCTCTGGGGGCTCAGGGCTGCAAGAGCCCCCTCCAGGCTGACCCAAACACAGGATTTACCTGCAAAAGATGGTTTTTTCCCCCCCAGGTTTGCAAAGTCAGGGACTCATTGGCGTTTGAGAGGTTCAGGAGGTTTTCCATGGTCCAAGATACTCACGGTGGTTTTGGGTTTTATCCCTGCCCGTGCCCTGTAAACTTTTGAAAGCTGTAAAGCTCCTTTAAGCTTCTGGAATTTGCCTTCAGATTCTATTTGGTGCTTTCTCTCTGCTGCCTCCTTCCCCTCAGGTCCCAACAAAAGGAATTGTCCTGCCACTGCACCTGCAGCAGTGTTACCTGAGCATCCCCCTTTCCTGCTGACACCTGCACAGGATCTCACCCACCAAAGGCTCTAATTCCTGCTAAAAATGGCCATTTGATCTCCCTGGATGTATTGCTGCATTTTAATCCTATTTCTCTGAGTGGTTTTCATCTTCTCTGCAAGAGTGCCCTGGTGATTTTCTGCATGGCCTCAACTGCTGACCCTCCCAGAGCATCCAAGGGAGAATTATTTCCCAGCAGCCCTGATAGATAAAGCAGCCAGGAGAATGGACTCAGGGCATTAGGCATGGTCTGTACTCCAGCTGTGCTCACCTTCAGAAGCTGCCTGCCTGAAAACGTTACACAAAGAGTTTTTCTGTCTTAAAAAACCCCAAACATTTAAATACTTTTATGGTTTTAAGAGGGATTTTCCATCATAAATTGATTTCTGGTTCTGGAGTTAAAATAAGAAATCCATAAAACAGTTTGGGGAATTCAGAGGTAAAGGCAGTCCAGCAAGATGGATGGAGACTGTGCTCAAGTTTAGTAGCAGAGATTTTGTGTGCAGTGTTCCTCTAAGGGAGCAGTGTCTGCCAGGGAAGGGAGTTTCTTTTAGACCCACCTCTGACTCCTGATTTTCCTTTGTGGCACAGAGCATGGTGCCTCAAACTTCTGCACTACAGGATTCTTCTTTTCTGTCTGTGGAAGAGAGATGTTAAACTCCTCTCCCTGAAAGTACGCACCTGATAATGGATTTACTTCTGTGTTTCACACCTCAGCTGAAGACATTTTTTTCTTTTCCAGCTTTTCTTTCCAGTTGTAGACTCGAAGATGAATTGCCCAGATCCCTTGGGAGCATTTGCCACATGGAAATGTAAAATTCTACAGAACAACTTGCATTTTATAGCCCTTCCTTCCTTCCTCCCTCCCTCCCTCCCTTTCTTCCTTCCTTCCTTCCTCCCTCCCTCCCTTCCTTTCCTTCCTTTCCTTCCTGTTTAGCTCTGCCTTTGATCGTGCTGTGTAGGCACCTGAAGCTGTAATTAAATGAATACCATCAAAGGCAATGTCTGATATTTCCAAACACACAGAGTCCACAAGCAAAAAAACCCCCAGAATATTTCTTTCTTCAACAGCACTTCTGGGGCCTTTATTGTCTTTGGTGGGCCAATTTTTTAGCTTATATTTTGTAACTGCCTCAAAGAGCTGGAGTAAGCAGCCGCACATCAACTTCAGCACCACCTGTGAGCTGCCATCATCCAGCATTGTCTCAGGGTGGGAGGGGAAAGCAGCCGAAGGCAGAGTGCAGCAGCACTCCCCGGGCTGCCCGAGGCACACCAGCTCTGGAATGTGTTTGCCCGGGCTCGCAGGGATCTGTACGGGCTGGGGTTTGTGGGAGGCACTGGGGATTTGTGCTTTGCACACTCTGCACATCATTTCCACGCCAGAGCATTTCCCCCAGCCCCCCCAGGGTTACCTGGCCACGACTGGCACACACTGATAGCCTTTCCTTCTCGTTCTCATAGAGGATTGTCTCCTAGCTGTGCTTTTGCTCCCGCATTCCAAAGCAGGAGCTGCGAGGCTCAGCCCCTTCTCTGCTCTGCTGCCCTTGTGAATCTTGGAGTTGGTAGAGCAAAGCTTTTATGTTGGTGGGAATGCTTGACTCTCCTGTGCCTGTCTGATATCATGATTAGGCTTTTGTATTTGATCAGAATGAGAAATCTACATGAAAGGGCTACACCAAGTACCTGTTGGCTCGATTTGAAGGAAAATAATAATCAGCTGTTTTCCCGCGGCTGCAGCACTTAGAAAATAAGCCCCACTCAAGCCTCAAGTTTAGCTTTTGTTGTAAGAACAACTGTAATGACCCATTTTAAACAATATTTTAGCAGACGGAAGTTCAGGCTTTCTGTACGGGCTTTAACAGAGCTGCAATCTTGCAGTTGAGAAATTGTTAGCCCTGCAATTAGGCACCATTAATTGAACCCCTGCCACTTGCTCAATTACAGCAGCCCTTCAGACACCCCGCGAGGAGCGGTGAAATCAGCCCTGCCACACCTCTCCCAGGCTGCCATTGCCTGCAAACCTGTCGGGCTTGACGGGCTGCAGGCAGAGGTGATTTCCCTGCACATAAATAGCAGGGCTTTGGAGCAGTCAGGAATGGATCTCCACCTTTTGGAACTCCAGGCTGGAGCGAGCCTCTCCCCAAAACCTCCATCTGCTGCACGAGGAAGCCGCCGGAGTAGACATTCCCCTCTCCTGCTGTCCAGGACTCGTGTGAGCGGCTTGGGAGCAGCTGGAGCAGGTTTGGGAGCAGCATGGCTCGCTGCGTGCTCCAGATCACCGCGCTCATTTTCGGCGGCGCGGGCATGATGGGCACCTTGGCGGCCACGGCCATGCCTCAGTGGAGGGTCTCTGCCTACGTGGACGGCAACATCGTGGTGTTCGAGACCATCTGGGAGGGTCTGTGGATGGACTGCATCAGCCAGCTGGGCATCAGGCTGCAGTGCAAGCTCTACGACTCGGTGCTGGCGCTGCCGCCGCCGCTGGAGGCGTTCCGCGCCCTGATGTGCCTGGCCGTGGTGCTGGCCGTCCTCGCCTTCCTGCTGGCCATCGTGGGCATCAAGTACACCCAGCGCAGCAAGCAGGGCCCGCAGGCCGTCAGCGTCTTCATCCTGGCAGCCGGAATTGCCTTTGTGCTGACGGGCACCCTCGTGCTGATCCCGGTGTCCTGGACCGGGGGCAGCATCATTCGGGATTTCTACGACGCCCGGGTGCCCGCGCCGCTGAAACGGGAGCTGGGAGTGGCCCTGTACGTGGGCTGGGGCAGCAGTGCCCTGCTGCTGGCTGCGGGAGCCATGTACTGCCACGTTTGGGGCCGGGCTGCCAGCCCCAGCTACCCCTGGCTAGCCCGGCCCGGGCTGGCCCGGGCGGGAGCGCCGGCCCCGGGGCTCCATGCCTACGTGTAGCGCTGGCCACGGAGCCACGAGTGCGCTGGGCTGCACAGGACCGTCAGCATCACCCCAGCTCCTGCCATGGGCAGGGACACCTTCACCATCCCAGGGACCTCCGAGCCCCGTCCAGCCTGGCTTTGGACACTCCAGGGATCCGGGAGCATCCTGTGATCTCCCTACTTGACCCGAGCTGATTGACTTCCTAATTTACCTCCCGGTGTGCGACGGAGGAGTAGTTTTGTTGCTTTGCTATTTCCTGTTGGTGTGGATCTCTGCTCTCCAACAGCCTGGCAGGAGCTGCTCTTACAAAGGTGTTTGGTTGGAGCACCATTTCTTTGGGAATGAGGAATATGGGGACGGCAGCAGCCAGAAGGCTCTCAGAGGATGAACAGCCTGTGCTGGGCTGCAGTGAGGAGCTGCTGTGCGATCCCCCAGTGCCCTGAGGTGCACAGGGAGCAGGGCATTTCCCTCTGAAGTGCAGCCTCTGTGAGGAGTGCTCCGGCAGAAGTTGGAAGTGCGGCTCAGTGACTGCAGAAACTCCCAGTCCTGGCTAGGAGATGTTTGTGCTAGCCCAGCTGGGGCCTCTGGGACTGCCCATGGATTTCTCTGATGCTTGTGGAGCTGGTGTATCCTCCTCATCCCCTCTGCAGGACATGGAACAGATTTATAACCACTTCCCCAGAACATGCCGTGAGAGTTTTGGCTGCCCTGCTGTTTGCCACCCTCATCTCCCGTGGCTCCTGCCTGCACTCCTCCTCTGTAAAACTCAGGATCGGCCTCTGCGCTGCCCTGTGCTGATGTAAAGCAGAATTCTCCAGCCAGGGAAGGCACAGGCAATCCCCACCAGCCTGTCAGGAGCAGGGAGAGCTCCCAGCACACCCAGAAAGGCAAGCCCTGGCATTGCCCTGCCTGCTTTGTGCTTGCCTCGCTGCTTTGGGAATGCTGATCCTGTCTGTCTGTCCTGCAGGATCCAACAGCGTTGGCAGCTTCACTATTCCCAGCTGAAAACCTTGGAGTCTGCACTGGACAGTGTCCCTGTCGTCGACAGGTGCCCAGAGAAGGCCCAGTTCAGAAGGGTTTTCCTGGTTCTTTCCCTAGTAGTGATGGATGGTATCATTTAAAGGATAATTTCATGGCACAGGGCTCAGCCTGACCCTTTCCTTTGCCTGTGGCTGAGGAAAGGCTTTAATGACTGTTTGGGTTGAGGAGATCAATGTCTCTGTGTATTCATTTGGCTGTTCAATTTGAAAGAGAACATGGAAAGCTGCATTTAATTAAAGAAGCCTTTTATTAACTTGGCTTCAGATGAACTTTGATGAGACGGTGCCGTGCTCCACAGAAATTCATTACCCATGAGCATTAGCATGGAAGGCACCCAGCTCAGATCTTGCAGTGGGAATTTTTGAGGCACCACAAAACAGGTTCTGTGTTTCCAGCTCATCACATGAGCAGTCAAATCAGCACTTACAAATTCTAGATGGAACTTGAAGAAAATGGTTGTAAATAGGTTTTCTAGCACTAAACTGTTATTTTTGTTCCTGTTGTCTTATGAAGTCTGTCACAGAAGCTGTCACTGACAGCTGATTCCAGTGGAATCATTCTGGTGACTTTGGTAATAATTGTCACTACCCTGAGGAGTTCCACCTCCTATTTTATTGTAATTCTGTCCTATAATGCATATTTTGTTTAATATGGAACTATTTGGTAAGTAAGTCAGAACTGCACATTCTGGAGTAATTCAGATGTGACATTTGTGATTAACAAAGCAGAGGATGAAGACATTTGCAATGCAAATTTGATCCATATTTATGTGTAGGTAATGGATTTAAATGATGATGTATTTGGTGTAATGCAACTTTATGCAGATGTAAGTGCTTAAGAAGTAATTAAGTACAGTTTTCTATAACATTAATTAGAGGATCCTGAATGCTTCCATTATCAGTGGGCTCATCTAGGAATCAAGCTGGAACGGGGTGTGCCATTTGCGCCGGTAACTTTATTTTAAAAGAGTAGAAAGATAAAACTGTTATTGGAGCATTTAACATCCATTTCAAAGAAAACCTGAGCTCTTTATGTCTGACATTAGCACCTCATGACTAAATATTGCCCTATTTCTCTTTTTTACCAGCTGATCAGAAGAGGAGCTCAGACAACCCTGTGCTCATGTGTGGGCTTGGAACCCAACCCTGACTCCAAGGGTAGAGCCAGGCTGGGCTGCTGGTGGCACATCCAGGGCTGGAGTGGCACAAATGGCAGTTTCTGGTGATGGGGTGGAGCATTTGAGGCTCACAGGAATGTGGTTAAGGGTCTGTGGCAGTAACATTTCTGAGTCTGGTGCAGGAACATCTCGGGTGGAGCTAATCTGCAGGAGAGGTAATGCAGGGGTTGCCTCCTCCTAAGCAGAAATGAAAGGATTAGTGGATGTTTTATCTCTGCATGCAAGGAAGGCACTTGGCACAGAATGGGTGCATTTGTGCCTGCTAAGGGACACAGAGTTTTCCCTCTTCCTTTGCCCTGTTCAGATGCTCTGAACTGACTCAGGAGCCACAGTCTGGGAGCGGGAGCAGGAGCAGGAAAAGGAAGCTGTAAGACTTTAGCAAAAAAACCCTGCAGCTGAACTTTGAAATGGAACTGCTGCTGTTGATGAGTTTTCTTAGGGTAACAGGAAAAGTTTGGCTTGAGGGGAGTGATGGAGGAGCTGGGACACATCCCTGTGCCCAAGGCTGCACCTGCTCCAGAAAATCTCTGGCTCCTGCTGGGTTATATCCAGCCAGAGCCTATGTCCAGTAACCCAGAGTATCCAATTCTGGGGATTCTTGGAGCTCATTTGGATGACTGAACTGTCCTTCCATGAGACAGGTGAGGAGAGGATGCTCAGGAACAAGAGTGGTGCAGGAAAAGACTTTCAGGGAAGGAGCCACCTCCGTGCTCCTGGAAGCAGAACTTGGTCACCGTGCTGGGGGAAGCAGAGTGGGAATAATGACTCCTGACTGCACTTTTCTCTGGCAAGGAAAGGCCTGGCCTGTGGCTGTCACTTGCTGTGGATGAGCCGGTGGTGGCTAAAAGGTTGTGTCAGGTTCCTGAATGCTGCAGCTCTGCTCTCCTGGAGAAGAGGGGTGCTCACAGCCCCAGGCACAACTTGCAGAGCCTTCAGCCTCCCTGGACTGCTTTGAGAGAGCTGATTGCATACCCTGGTTAAATCTCTGGTGTAATATCCTGGTGTTTTCATATGCTTTAATAGCTGGTGATTGCAGAACAAAGTGACTTTGGAAACAAATGTGTCTGGCTGAGATCTTGCTGTGTATTTGAAATAAACTCATTTTCAGGAAAATCCAGATGTTTATGTCCTAACAGGAGACAGAGGAGTCCTGCAACTTTATTCCAATGAAGGCAGGGGCCACTGGGGCACAGCCCACGGGGTTTTCTCTCCCAGGGTTTTGGCGGGTGCAGCCTCTTTTTATCCCAAACTCCCGGCTGCGCGTTGCCCTCTTCCTTTCCCCATTGCTGAGGTACCAGGAGGGTGCAGCCTTCCCCAACCACCGGACCGGTTCCAAACCCGCTGCCCAAAGGCAGCAGGGACATTGAGAGCCACTTCACAGGCGTTCACACCCACAGCTTCACCCATCGAGCTCTTTGTAAAGACATCAGCTTCCCTCTCACACTCTTCAGTTGCCTTTGGTTTTACTTCTTTACCATTGTATCATTTATTTTTCATATTAAAGAGAAGGAATGTATTTCCCCATTGCCAGGGAAAGACAGCTTCAGTGTTTTTTACAATGCTCCTTTCTGATTCAGTCTTGGTTTTTACATTCTGCTTGGGGGTTTGCTAGATAATAAACAAAGTGGGTCTGATTCCTTGGGAAATAAAATATACAAAAGTGATTTAGTGCTGGCTTCCCAGACTTGCTCATAAGAAGTTTCCTGGAGCAAACTGGTATTTCAAAACCTGGTCCTGAAATGTATATTCATCTCTGAGATGAAACTAAAAGATTCTGGAGCAAACAATCCACCACAAAGATGCAGCCAAGGGAATATATTTATGGTAAAAACAATGGCTTAGCAAAACACTTCATTATAGCAGAGAGAGGAATCGGACAGGCTCTGAGACAAATAAACACACGTAGTCCTTAGTCCTGAAGAGTGAGGGGCATTAAGACTAAATGAGTTTGTGTTCAGAAATGTCACAGCTCTGCTGCAAACCAGTGTGAGCTCTCACACACTCAGGCCTGGCTGTGCCCCCGAGTGGAGCTTTTTCAGGGGAGCCCTGTGCCAGCCTGGAAAACCGGGCCAGGGCTGACCCAGCACCTTCCCTCTGTCCATGGCATGGAAATGCTCTGACTTACACACTCTGCTTTCCTGAGTCCCAGCCCAGAGTCCCTGTACACCAGCCTGACATTCTCTGACTACTTTTAGAAGCAAAGAGCAAGAGAAAAGGAGAAGTGGACTGGGAGGGGAAGGACATTTTCAGCTGGAAGTTTCTGTCAGTGCTTCTTGTTTTGGGTTGCCACTCAAAGAAAATGTTCCAGCTGGCAACGAGGACAAACAGAACATCCTTACAAGCCCTGAGGGTCAAACAAAGCCACGGAGCTGGCAGAGAAATGCTCAGGTTGCTCGTGCTGAGGGGGAAGGTCAGAGGTGACTGGAGCCCCTGGAAAGGCTCTGGTTGGGACCAGCTGATCTTTTAACATGTCAGCCCCAGTTCAAGTTACCTGACAGGAGCCCTGGAGATGCTTGGTTGGCTGTGTGGGGATGGACAAGGCTCTGCAGCCCTTCAGCTGCAATCTCTTCCCACAATCTCTTGTGTCACCAGGGGACCAAGCCTTGCTAAACAAGCTCTCCCAAAGGTTAGAAGGAAATAACCAAGCACAGATTACTCACTGTGGATTTACTTCCCTAAAAAGTGACTGAAAATCCACCCCTCCCTTTAAAAGTTGGAGACTTATAAAACGATGTAATTATGTTATCTTTCTTTTGGTTTGTTTTTTTTTTACTCCCTTTCAACACCTTCCCTGAAATCTGTTGTTACTAATTTGCAACCTAATCTGAGGTTTGACCCCTGTGGAACAGGAGAAGGAGAGCTGAAAGTATCTGTTTAATGAGGCTTGATGCTGGCATGTTTCCCTTCGTAATTTATGGGGCAGCAAACGTAGTTCCCAGAACTTCTATGAGAAAAATCTTAGTTAATATCAACAGCAACACTCCCAATGTGAGTACTAACACTCCATATTAAGAGAAGGAAGTACAGGGAAAGAAATGGCCAGGGGTTGCTTTTAGTAGCCTTCTGTGTTCCATTTGATCTTTTCTATCTGCTTTGGCCGCATGTCCCAAAGGGACATCCTAAGTGTCTGTCCAGGCTCTCTCTAAAACCCTGCAACAACAAAACAATTCTCTCTTTTTCTACACACACACACACCAAACTTGACTGACAACAACATTCTTTTAGAATATTCAGGGCTTGCTTTGTGCTTCTCATAGGATCCTTTCACTTACTGTAATTAATTCTCTGCATCTGGCCAAAGATTGCATTTTTTATCTTCTGGAGCATTAAGTTATACTATTAATATGTAAATTAGCAGGTTGTGGTTTTATTGGAGCAGAAGAATTTTTTTAACATTTTAATGCTAATTTCACCGCAGTGGTCTCTTTCTATGCTTCAAAAGTGTAAGTTTTGCTCATATTTCACTCTAGAAAGCCAAAGTGAAAATCAGATTCCATTACAGCAGGGAACAATGACACTGGGCAGCCTTGTCCCCTGCCAGTGCCAGCAGGCAGTTGTTGGAGAACCAGGAATAAATGTGCTGGAAATGAGTGCATTTGGGGAGGTAAATCCTGAACTCTGCAAGAAAAAGGACGATGTGTGGGGTAGGAGTTGGAATGATCCAGCAGACAGTCCCAGAATCCCAAAATCCCATCCCTGGGAGTGTCCAAGGCCAGGCTGGATGAGCTTTGGGGCAACCCGGTCTAGTGGAAGGTGTCCCTGCAGCAGACACAGTTTTAGACCTAAATTTGACACATACTTTGCCACTTGCATTCTAGGAAATTCAAAGGGTAGAGCCTTTTGTGTGTAAAACAAATAATAAAAATTTTCTAACCAAATAAAAAATAGTTTCCCCATGCTTTAAGTTCTAGGTAAACTCATTGTTGTGACTTTAGGAGCAGAAGAGTCTGGCCTACCAGGGGAGTTATAATTTAGGAAGTTTAATTTCATCCACAGGCATATCCAGCTTTGTTCGTGCTTCATCACTCAGCTTGGAGGGGGATTGGGGCAGGATAACACAAATACTGCATTTACTGTGAGCTGAGTGAAACCACAGATTCCAGTGCTGTATTAATTAACCACTCTCCTGAGAGGAGAGTGATTGACTCCAGTTCTCCTTTCTGTTCTGTATTGCACAAAGCCAGGTGTGCAGGACACCCTCCCTGTTCCTTGGGCTATTTTCTTCCCCCAAACACAGGTTTCTAATATTTGACAGGGATTTTTCTCCACCTGCACTGGAAGCCCCACTGCCATGGCTGGGATTTAAGCATTTCCCCAAGTTCTGTGTCCCATGATTGGAGCAGGATTCTGTGGCAGCACCTTGCTCCTGCTTTCCATTTGTTTAACCTGAGACCAACAGTGCATGCCATGGCCCAGGGCAGCCCCACTGCAGCAAACACTGCATAACCTCACAGTAGGAATTCATCCTGCAAGGTTCAGAGCAGTTTGTGCCCTGGGGCTCCACACTAAGCAGCTCTGGACAGCACAACCCTTCTGCTGGATGTCTCTGCTCTAAAGATTCAGAAAACCTGGGCTGTTCTGTACACTTTGCTTTCTGGAGCTGTGCTCTTGGCATTTTCCCCAGCTGTCTTCCCCTTTATTTCCCTCTTCCCATCTGCTTTCCCCTGCCTTTCAGCCCTTCTCCAAATTTTCTTCTCCCATGATGATTCTGATTTTCCTGTGAAGCCAGGTTGCCATTTGGCTCCTGCAGCTGGAATGGGATGCACTCTGCTATTCCTTGGGTGACCTGCAGTGTTAGGATGCAGATCTACAGACATTCCTAAAGTGTCCTTTTGCCCTGTTTCCCAGGATAAAAATAATTTGGTTTTCACACAAGTTGCCTTAAAAAATCCTAACTCAGCAGGGCAGGGAATACAAACAAATTCATTTATTTGTGGCGTGAAGTGGACAGCAGCTGCAGGGCCTGGAGGAACAGGACAGGGAGGAATGGCTTCACACAAGAAAAAAATAAAGTAGATTTAGAATAGACACCAAGGAAAAAACTCCTGGCTATGAGGGTGGTAAGGCCCTGGCACAGGTGCCCAGAGCAGCTGTGGCTGCCCCTGGATCCCTGGCAGTGTCCAAGGCCAGGCTGGATGGGGCTTGGTGCAGCCTAGGATAGTGGAAGGTGTCCCTGGCCATAGGTGGATGATCTTCAAGGTGCCTCCCAACCCAAAGCACCCTGTGGTTCTGTGAGAGCCTCACAAGGTGCCATGGGGAGCTCCTGTGTGGCCCCTGAGCCAGCTCAGGGAGGTTGCTGGGCTGAAAGCTGCTGCTGAAGTGAATCCACTAAAAAAGGCAGAGTCAGTTTTCAGCCAGTGTCAGCTGTGAAAGGAGCTTCCCTGCGCTTAAACTCACAGCAGCACAGCCCGAGGGAAGGGTGGAGGGCTGGGAGAGTCTGAGCAGCCCAAATTGCCTCACTCTGAGCCACTGAGCAGCTGAGTGTGCCCATGGCTCTGCAAATCACCCCTGTCCTTCCTGCCAGCCAAGGCAGGTAAATAAACACCACCATGGAGTAAAACCATGCCATTCCTCAGTAACTGCTCACTGAGAGGGCATCTCCTGCTGTACATGAACTCCAAACTCCTTCAGCTGGGCATTCAGCACTGGAGAGATGGACATGCTCAATGTGCCCACTGAGCGCCTCACTTCGGGTGCTCTGACATTAGACAGAATTAAAGAAACAGGAATGTTGGCAGCATTAAATACAGGGGCTTCTGAAGTCTGGGAGTCAGAGTCTGGGACCTGAACCAAACTTACAGACACCAAAGTGTGTGCAATTTTTTGCCATCACCAGGAAATTTTTCAAATTAGCTTAAAATTCTATTTTAAATCCCATTTTAAATCCTATTTTAAACTCAAATTACTGACTTAGACTTTTAGTATGTGTTCTGGATCTCAAAGTCCTTAGGTTGTTCTTCATGAATTTTGTATGAAATCATAAAAGCTGGAGTTATCTTTTAAGTTAGGAAGAACTTCAAAAGTTTGGATTCTTCCTTAATCCATTGACTCAAAGGATTTTAAGAACATCAAACACACCTACACTTTCAACTAAATCCTAATAGCTGGCGTAAAAAAATCATATATATCCGTATATATATGCATATGTATTTGCATATAGGCACATACTATAATAAAAATCCTTATTCTCTTCCTTAAAGGAATTTCTGAGTTTGAATTCCTGTAGGTCATGTATGTCATCTCTGGCATAAACAGTCCATGAATGTTTGAAACAAGGTCCTTTGATCTGTTCTTGATCTCTTTGTTTATTTCCCCCAGGGCTCATTTGGATTTTGTTGCCATTTTGTCTGACACTGCTCCGGTCCAGCCAAGGGAACGGAGCTTTAATATTGGTTCATTCTGCAGTGGCTCTGAGCTTCATGGAAGGCTGGATCTACAGCTGCTCTGCTGCCTGCTGAGGGAGCAGAGGTTATTTCCCCTGTGCTTGCTCCTGAGACCCTGCCAGGAGGGTTTTCCTTAGCTGCTAATTTGGATGAGATGCTTTATCCCGAGCCTGTAACTGCTCTGAGGAACAGCTACTGTCGGCTGTGCACCTCAGTCCCTGCCGAGCTCTGGGAACAGAAATTCTTAGCCAAAGCCCTATTTTAAACTGATTTCCCCTGGGAACTTAAAATGTTCCAGCTCTGATATCAAAAGGTGAAATATTTGGAAAGCATTAAGAAGCCAGAAGGGCCTGTGCTAAACCTCAGGAGGAATGAGAGCTGCACTTGACACTTTTCTGTGTTACAGCGCTTGTTAAGGACGATATTTTTAGAGCTGGGAACACATTCCTGCTCCAAAGTTGTCCCATTTCCTCAGATTTCCTCAGCTGCAACTCTTTCCTTATGCTCTGCATGTGCGTGGCAGGATAGCCAGAGTTTCTAGCAGAGTTTAATTCCCCGTGAAAATATTTGGCTGAAATTTGCCTTAGTGACCTCCAAAAGTTCCTGCAGCACAGAGAGCTCTGTCTTCTCTGTGGGCTGTTTCCTGTGCCCAAAGAGTGAGGATAGGCATGAAATAAATAAATCTTCAGCCACACCAGGTTATTACCTAAGCTTGGGTGGGAGCTGGATGTCACCTCTGCCTTGGCACTAAGCTTGATCTATAAACACCTGGTTTTCCTTCCCATATAAGTGGACATAAAAATGCACCGCATTTCTTGTGAAACAGCAACTTGTCAGTAAAGGATCTCGAGTTTTCAGTCACGCCAAAAGGATGTGGAGAGGCAAAGTCAGGAACAAAAGGGGTTTGGGAGAGGTTTCCAAAGGTACAAGCGACGCTCGGGAGCTGGGTCTGCCCGAAGTCTCTGCCCTTGGGGCTCAGAGAGGATGAGCGTGTCTGGGCTCCCCTAAGCAGCCGGGCTGGAACCAGCAGGACCGGCTGGGCTGGGGCAGTGGGGCTCTGTTCCTGCAGGAGCGGCAGTGGGACATGAGGAGATCGCACCACTCCCCGCGCCGGCTCGCCAGGCCAGCGGGAGAGCAGCCTCGCTCCCTGAGCATCCCAGCCTGGACCATCCCGATCCCCGTTTCCTGGCTCCCGGGGCCGTGCAGAGCTCGGGATGTGGGAATTTGGAGTTTGGTCCATCCCGATCCCCGTTTCCCGGCTCCCGGGGCGTGCAGAGCTCGGGATGTGCAGGAGGAGCCACTCGGTTGCAGCGATGCCCGAGCGCAGCCCCAAGCGATTCCCAGAGCCAGATGAGGAGCGGTGGGACTCCCCATTTTTTCCAGGGAAGAGGAAGGGATGTGAGGCTTTGGAGCACCAGCCCAGCTGAGTTCAGTGCCCGGCCTGCCCTGGAACCCCCATTTCTGTGCTGAGACGTTCAGAGAGGACCGGAGAGCAGCGCCCGAGCAGCGCTGGGCACTGTCCGCAGCCGTTCCTGCAGGCTGCACCGGGCTGGGATGCCACAAACAGGAAAATAAAGACACTTTTCTCTAATTAGCAGCCCTGCAGCCCCTCACGGCTGCCGGGAACGAGCAGAGGGAAGCACAGCCCAGTCAGAGCTTCCTTTGGGATGGGGGTGACAGGAGAGGCTCACTGCGAACGTCCTGCCCAGCCCACAGTCATTTGTCAGGCGTGTTATTACAGACCTGTGCCTTTGTTTAGGGCGAGATGTCCTACTTTCCTGATTAAAACCAGCTCCTGATTTGCAATTCTTAACGGAGATAATTGCTTCAGCAGCATTCCAGACCGGGCTACAACTACGGAGTGCGCACGCATTAACAGCAGTAATTTAATTTGCGTGTCCATTTGTAAGGCAAGGGAAGAGCTTTTCAGGCACTACTGTCAGTGATATTTTTGCCTCTAATACATATTGGAAGCCACATTCACAAGAAATACTTGCATGAATAAAACATGAGAGCACCGATTCCTCTCTCTACCCAAACAAAAGAAACAAACATTGCCTTTGGGACACTGAGTTCAAACAGATGCGTCGAGGCTTGCACGCAACTGCCTTACCTAAGGAGGGGAGTGGAGCTGCCTGAAACAAATATTTTATTAGGGAAGAACTGCCAGAATTGTGACACTAAGTGGTCTTGAACATCAGCTAATCAAAATAGCTGCTAACCAGCTCAGGAGAGGAACTTATAATTAGCAGCAAAATGAAATTTGCACTCGATGCTTCCACTTCCTCTCTCCTTCAGAGGAAAAAATGCCTCCAGTGGTCAATGACATCTATTTTTTTAAGATATGGGAATTTTCAAAGGTGCTGGAGGGAATATCTTGTTCTTTTCTATGGAGAATTACAGTGATGGATGAGCTTCTGTCTCCCAGAAACAAAAGTAGTACCTGTTTCCCACAGACCACAGCTTAAAATGCTCTTGCTCAATTCCCTCTGAGTATTGTGGCTTGAGCACACTGGGGTTTCATGGTTTCTGAGCTCCATGCAGGTTTTTTTCATCCCCAAAAGAAGTTCCAGGTAGTTTTTGGTTAAGTATTCCACAGGGGTGTTGTAGCTGCTTGTTCCGGGGGTCTCATTCCCTGCTCTCCAGACAGCAGCTGCCATCCCAGACAGGCTGGGAACTCAGCTCCCCATCACACTGATATTAATCTGAAACAGCTCCCTGATGTCACTGACACTGATACAACTCCCCTGATGTCACACTGATACTGGTACAATTGCCCTGATGTCACACTGATATTAATCTGATATAACTCCCCAATGTCACACTGATATTAATCTGATATAACTCCCCTGATGTCACACTGATATTAATCTAACTCCCCTGCTATCACACGGATATTAACCTGATATAACTCCCCAATGTCACACTGATATTGGTACAAGTCCTTGGACTCTGAGCTGGCTCCTCTGCCCAACACCTCATCCTCCTGAGCTCAGTGGCAGTTTCACATAAGGAGAGATTTTGCCTGGGTCTCACCTGGCTGGTGAAGACCCCACTTGGGAGGTTCTGGGTGGAGACCTCAGCTCAAAGGCTGTAAAATGGCCAGTGCATCAATGACTGGTCACGTTCCCCTTTAAAGAGCCTGGAGCAATGAGTCATTAACCCAAGCATGTAATTAACTTGGACAAGGGACACATTGCATTTAAACTGGTCGTGGAATAAAACCCCCAAACAACACATGCCAAGTAACAACAAACTTCCAAGGACTCAGTATGAAATAAAGCAGATTGCAGTACACTCCACCCCAAGGATACCCAAGTGCTCTTCAAGTGATACACAGGCATTTTCTGGTGACAGAAATCCACCCAGAGATGAGTGCAGCATCCACCTGGCAAAGGGCATGTTCTCTGCAGTATGAGGGACAGCCAGGAATAATTGTTTTGACTGGAGGATGCATGGAAAAATCTGCATTCTGAACAGGACCTGTGGATTTCCTGTTTCCAAGGAAAGTACAGAGGAATAACGTCTTCCCTCAGATGGGAGGTGTAGCTTTGCATTCACAGTGAGAGTGTCAGCCCCTTATTGCTGTATTTCTTGCTCTAACTGGCCTTTGGGGATGGACCTAAATGGATCATTTCCTGCTTTTCCATCTCATGTTGTGTCACTCATCATTGCCTTAGTGAGTGCATGAAGCAGACTTTGGAAAATGTGGCAAAAGAAACTTTTTAATAACGTGAAGGAAGCTTAGGAGAGGGTGTCATGGACAAGACCATGCAGAGATATCCAAAGTGTGTGTGAACATTTGTGTTTGTGCTGCACTCCAGGGCAGCTGGATATAACAGCTATGGGAGGAAAAGGGTATGTGTGGCTTAGGAATGCAGGCTGCTTTCCAAAGAAATCCTGAGAATTATCTGTGCACCTGTGTGGCCACCTGAACCGCCTGGAACACTCAGCGTGGTGCCTGAGGTTCCCCACTCTGCCCTGGCATCTGTGTTCAGAAGCAGCTTGGGCCAGGGGGAGAGCACATGGGCCAAAGCCAAAGGCAGTTTTCTGCCCCAGGAATGGCCTGACTTTGCCTTGTGGCCATTTAGACCTGGGAGCATTCAGATCAGCAGAACTGGCCCAGATTTCCTCCTTTCCCCCTGGAATTAAGTGGGGAGGTAAACTGGTCTCTTTCAGAGGTGCTGCCCCAAACTACTGCTCACCCTCCTCTGCTGCTCACACTTCTCCTTCCAGCCAAGGCCAGAGCAAAAGCCCCTGGAAGCTGTGTCTACACCCAGAGCACCTCGAGCACACACCACTGAAATTACATCACACAGAGTGAGCAGCTGCTGCTGCTGGAGCTCCAAGGCAGGGCTGGAGTGAGGGAGGGAAGCAGGGGTTGCTGAGAATTGTTCTGATAATACCCATGTAATGATTGTATACCAGGGGGGTTTTATTATTTACATAGTCACATTACGTGCAAAATGAGTGAAGAAGAGTAAAAATAAATTTGGGAGTGAAGTCTGTTAAACATCACAGTTTGATTCTCAGAAAATGCTTGGAAAGCATCTCTAATCACAGTGGATGGAGCAACAGAGCTCTGCCAAAGGACAGAGATATTTTTATTTGCAACAGACAGATAATGACAATTATTAGTGGATTGTACTCTGCCCCCTGGCAGCAAAGCAACAATGCCAGACACCCTGGTTGCTAAATCCCAAGAATCAAGAATTATTGCAGACAATGATCCCATCACACCTCTCCTGTGGCTGACCATTGTGCAAGTTACATCTGCCCAACTGCCAGAAGAGACATCAAAGAGGGTCACTGGCAAATCTAATTTGGACATGTCAAGACACAAAGAACAAAACCATATTTGGGATTTGTTTAGGACACATTCAGAAATCACTCTTTGGGTGCACTGATGGTCCGTGCTTCAGTTTGTTACCAGAAAAACCATGCCAGCCTAAATCAAACACTCTTCAGAAGCAAATAACACCAATCAAGGATTTGTCCGTGTGAGAATGAAAAAGTGAAAAATTAACTCCCTCAATTTAGCCTAAAGGGAGCTTTTACCCAAAGGTGAGAAGAGAGAGTTTCAGGCTTGTAAATGTATGAATAATTTCATGGCTCCTGTTGATTTGGTGTGGGAGGTGCTGGAACATAGCAGTGTTGGGTGGCAAAGTGACACCAGTGAGGAAGGGACTGCTCTCACTCCAGATGTAAAAAATGATAGTGGCAAATTACTGCTTATATCCAACTTAGATGAAGTACATTTGCTAAAAACCATCTCAAAACTGCATAAAAACCAGAAATAGAGAAAGACTTAGGGAATGGGAAACCAGTAACCACACAGATGGATTTACATTTCAGAGTGAGTTTGACTCACGGCCATAGACCCATGAGGAGGAAAACTCAAACTCCTACTCCAAAAGCACACAATTGTGGAGAGTTTCACAAAGCCTTGGGCCTGGTCAGTGTGGGAAAGGGAAGGCTGAGAGGGGATCCACCAACCCACACAAAGATCCCACCAACCCACACAAAGATCCCACCAACCCACACAAACATCCCCAAGGGCTGTCAGAGGATGGTGCCAGACTCTGCTCAGTGGTGCCAGTGACAGGATGAGGAGCAGTGGCCATGAACTGAAACACAACAAGTTCCACCTCAACCTGAGGAAGAACTTCTGTTCATGGAGGTGGCAGAGGAGCCCTAGAATCAGCTGCCCAGGGAGGGCCTGGAGTCTCCATCTCTGGGGACATCCCAAAATCCCAAATTCCAGAATTCTGCATCACCTAAGTCAAGTGACCCTGCCTTGGGACCTGGGTGATCTCCAGAGGTCCCTTCCAACCCCACCAATTTTGGGATTACAGATGTGCTAAAGATCCTGCAAGTGCAGCACCTCTAAAATGTTGGGATGTACAGCAAACAATTATTGGCTTCATGAAGTGGGCAATAACCATAAAACCTGGTGAGGGAAACTGGGTGGATTTTATGCAAACACTGCAACCTCTAAAGCCAAATGTTTGGTCCTCATTTCCAAAACGTCACACGAATACTCAGTGCAGGGACACATTGCACTGGAATTGAGGCAAACAGCCCTAAAAGGCATGGAAATCAATAAATTTTCAGAGCTTTGGGTCAGAGGCTGGTGGGGTCCTGTGCTGAGGGGAATGGTAACCAGTGCCAAGAGAACTGGCCGCCAGTTCCAGCCAGGGAGAGGTGTCTGGGACCTATGAGACACAGGGACAATTCCTGCTCTGGCAAAGACAATCTTCAATATCACCTTCTAAGCCCCTCACCTGGCTTTGCAGAGGCACAGGGGAACACAAGAGCACATGAAGTGCTCCTGTCGCCTTTCTCTGGAAAAAAGGAGCTTCTCTTGCCTTCTGTTGCAAACCAAAGCACTTGTTTGTTTGGAATATCTGTCATTTTATCTCCACTGCTTCTGGGAGAACAGAGAGAGCAGCAGAGGAACAACCCAGCTGACTGCTTCATCAGAAGATGCTGTGACATGCATAGAAAAGAAATCAGGCTTGTGTTCTGTGTCTGGAGAGGCAGATGGGGTCTGGGCTGGCCTAGAGGGAGACACCAGCTGTTCCAAATAGTGCTGGGGTCAGCTTCTGTGACATTCCATTGCTGTACACCAGCACAGTCTGATTTCTTAGCTGGAACGCTAAAAGTGCTCAGCCTTTTACAGAACAATGAGCAGATAATTAGAGAAACCAGAAGCATTATTAATAAGAGAAGCTTGTTTTAAAAAGAGCTCAGCTCACTCCTGTCAAGCAGCTGACAGCCTCTGCAGATCACTAAATGGGGCTTTTTGATGCTGCTCTCTAAAATCCTGCTCCGCTTCCTTCAGCCTGGCTGACAGTGCAGACTCAATTAACCTTTGGCTAGACCAAAGGGTGCCACTGGTTTTATCCTGAGAATCTCTGACTTGCTGGTAGACATTTAAAAACCAAGATTGTTGCAGGCTTTCTGTTTCCTAAAGCAGTTTACTAAAGCACCTCTTAAGATAACAACTTTTTTCCAGAGCACATTCTCTGTACTTGTCTCAAAGGTCACCTGAAAAAGGGAGCAGTGCAAAGCAAAGACAGACTCATGCCTCAGAGCAAAGGAAGGCCCAGATTTCCTGAGCTGAAGCAAAATCCCTGGAGCCAAGCCTGCAAGAAGCACCCCCTTCCTCATGTGGGTGCAGCCACACATCCCTGCAGGCATGCTCTCCTGCTCTCCTTCCGACCAGATACATTTTTGGGAAGCATGCTTGATTATGCTGTGTGTCTAAAAGCACCTTAGATAGGCAGAGAATATTAAATGTGGCTGCAAAAAAAGAGAGAGAGAATCTTTGAACAGAGCAGGAACATGTTCTGAAATCTTCCTGGCTTCCTCTGACTGCTACTTCACGGCCAAAAGATGCAGGAATATTTTTGTTTACAGCCCCCACCCCTCCCCAAAAAAGCCCTCATCACCATTTTGGGAAGGGAAGTGAAAAGCAGCAAAGTTCTCTCTGAGGTATTCGGTGCCTTTGTTGCCCCATTTACCTTTTTTTGAGAAGCCATACACAGATTGCCAGCTTGCTTTTAATTACATTAAAATTCCATCCCCTTCTGCTGTAGGTTTGCTGTGCAGTTGTCACACAGCAGATTTGGTGTAAACTGAATCAAGGACTTCTTTCAAGGTCTAGGGAAGAAAAAATACTGATTTTCAGTATGTGGGAATCCTCAGGTTTATAACTGATGGTGAAGATAACTTTCAGATCATGCAATTTTAGGAGGCATAGGCTGGAAGAGACCTCCAGAAGCCACCTAATCTGGCTTCCTGCTCAACGCTGGATCAGCTGCTCTCTGTAATCAGAATAACTCAAAGGACAGACACTCTACAGCTTCTCCACTTCAGTGCTGTGCCAGGGAGAAAAACCAGAAAAACTAAAGGAAGATGTCTGCAGCTATTTCTGCTCACTTTTCGGACTCTGACTCTTGAAAGTTCTTGTATTAAAAGACTTATTTAAAATGCTAAACACTAAAACCAGAATTCTTCAGAAAAACACTTCAGCCCTTCCTGCAGGGCTCCACCAGTTCAGGAAAAGTTGGAAGATTTTGCAAGCCCAGCTTTATGAAATATCCTTTTGACTCATATTTTGCTGAAACAGTACAAGCCTAGCAACAACCTCTGCTGCTCTGAAAGAGTCTGATGTAGAATTTCACCTCTCCAGCCTCAGCAGCCAGGCAGGGAGTGAGTGACTGACAGATACCTCATGTCTCAACCAACACAGTGTTGTACTAAAACACTCCTATGAATTTTAAAGAACCTTTTCCAAAAATCAAGACAGTGGTTTATAGCTAAAAATATATCAATCCAAATTAAATATTTGCATGACAAGGGTGACTTTAATTAAAAACCTTTGGCATAATTTAAATCACATCCAAGAAAACAGTCATTGCAGAATGAAATGACTCAGAGCAATTGAGTCTTCCAGTTCAGGAAAATTGGAAGGGAATGTCTGGGGCATCACTCCCTGCAGTGATTTTATACCCCAGAAAAAAGCTGATTGTGTGATCCTTTTAATAAACACTGAAGCAGCTGAGCCCAAACTAATGTATGATTCTGGAAAGTCATAAATTTCTATTTGCTCAAAATTAAAATTATTTTGATCTGCTACAGATGGGTTTGGATAAAAGCCCCCAGGTGCAATGGAAGCTGTTCCAGGAGGTCTGCAGGATGTTCAGGAGCTCAGCTGAAGGAAACCTGTGAACATGCACCAGCTCCTTTCTCTTCACTCATTCTCCCCATGCAAAGAGGGTTTGAGCATCCTGCATTTCCCAGCTGTCCCCTCCAGGGCTAGCTCTTGGAGTGTGCACAAAAGCTGAGAGGAACACTTAGGTTCAGGATTTGAGCTGAACACAGAGGCTGAGAGGAACAAGCAACCTCTGACAATGCAGGAGGTGGAACAAAAGGCATAGCACATTGCTGTATGCCAAGGAATAACCCAGACTCTCCAGAATGCAAATGAGGCAAGAAAAGAACATCATGTTGCTGTCAGAACTTTGTCTGCAGCATGTGTGACTGCAAGAGGTTGTAATTATTTAACATTTTGATTTCAACTTCCCCAAGTGGTGAAGCCCTTCCTGCCCGAGCAGCTGCTGCAGCTTCACATTCACAGAGCAAATTTCAACTCAAGAGCAGCTGAGGAGCTACAGGGCTGTCAGAAATATATTCATCTGTTTGCCAGGCTCTGCATGCACTCAGGAGCACGAGGGTGGGGTTTGTGCAGACCATTAACATACACACAGTGCGTGCTTGCATTTCCCAGCTCTTTCAGCCTCTCCTCAGAGATGCTCCAGACCCCTCAGCATCTCCGTGGCCTCCACTGGGCTCCAGGAGCTCCTGGTCTTTTGATCTCCTTGTTAATTATGCTGCACCTTCCATCTAACCCAAGGAAAAAGGAAAAACCTTTTCTCTACTCTTCCCCTCTGCCCCCCCAAATAAAAATATCTGAACTTTTCAGAGCTGACAGCTGCTCTCCACAGCTCTCTGGCCACATTCCCTCTCTGCTCCCGTGGATTTTGGGCTACCCTGATTCCTTGGGAAGAGGAAGGATCAGAGCTGCCCCCATGGAGTCCAGGATGTGGCCAGGAGGAGCCAAGTGCTGGCTGTGAAATGCCAGGAGAAGGAAAGCAGCTAGGTGTATTCAGGAGTGAGCAATCCCTTCCATTAAAAGAATTTCCCTGTAGCTGAAGACAAAGCTCAGTGGGATGCTTGTGCCTTTCCTGATGTCACACAGAGCAATCACAGCACCCAATGAGTGCTTGAGGTCACAGGAAATTTTACATCCTTTCAACAGGACAGAAGGCTGAAAATGTGTATTATTACTTTAGCTTCAGGAGTGGAAAAGTTTATAATGCTATTTCTTCCCTTCCTGTGAGTGTCTTCCCATTTGTAGATGATTCCCTTATTCTCCCCTGCCCTGGCCAGGGGGAAGCTCCAGATGTGGCTGCATTCTGGGATTTGGGGATTTATTACCTACATAACCCTTATAAATCTCCCAGGCTTGCTGAAGACCCAACATTTTCAAAAGAAGGACAACATGTTTTTCCTTTTTGCTACATATTGAGGCTCAGATTTGACAAACAATCTTTCCCAGGGAAGCAGTTGGCCATTGGAAAGACCACATTTCTTCTCAGTGACAGCACATTACTTGGAGAAAGACCAATATAAATGCATATGCAGATTCTGCAGCAATTTTGGCCCATGTTGGCCTCTGAATTTGCTGAGCCAGCCACCCACTTATTGGAAGTGACATCTAATCATTGTGCAAATTTTCAACTTTTTCGTTGTCTACTTAGACTTTTTCGGTGTGTGTGTGGGTATAAGATGTGTCCTTGAAAGCAGCCAGGAGACACAAAGGAAAAACTCAGTACAGGAAACAAAAATGTTTCTGTTGCTTGATCAGCTAGCTCTCTTTTGTTCTCACATGTGCACAGATGCGCTGAAGCTCTGCAATCTTGTTTGTGTGGAAAAGCAAATACCTGCTTGTTAATATGAAAATGTTGCTAATTTAAACTGAAAGCTCTCAGAATCTGCAGCCCCAAAATTCCTGCATCCGAGGGGGCTAAGAAAGATACTCAGCACACAAGCCTTGCAGAATTCCCAAGTATTTGTGAATTTTGACATTCCTGCAGGCTGTGTCATGAAGATACTTGTTTTAAATGCCAGCTGTTGGAGTCTGAACAACATACAGTTTTAAAGCCAAAGAGTAATGAGCCTAAAACAGCTTCGAGACAAAGAAATATCCTGCCATGTTTTTCTCCTCTGATTGTAGCAGGTCAAAGGCTGAACTTCCTGGAAGTGGGGCACTGTCCAAATTTTCCTTCCTTTTTAAGCTATTCTCGTTTGGCTAAGGGGTGCTAGACAGAGCAAAAAGACAGTGAAGGGATTTTAGAAAGAGCACAGATGCTCAAAGGCTGATTCAGAGTTTTTGAGGAAAAATAAAAAAGGATACATCTTTTTGTATTCATATGTCACAACTGCAAAAGAATTAGGAAAGCAAAAAATCTGACAATAGACTGGAGATCCTTATCAGCTACTAAGGCAGATTAGCTCATTTTTTCCAGGGTTTTAATTAAATATTTACAATTTCATGTGCTAGGACAAAACTCTGACCCAAGAAACAAGGATGCAGTCAAAAGCAGACTGAGTAAAATGAAGATACAAGCGTGAGAAGAATCCATTCCCCTCCTAAAGAAGTCAGGACTCAGGAGGGATGTGGGCTGACACCAGGAGCTGAATTTCCAGCAGCTGAGCTGATTTCCCGATGGGGTGTTTAAATGGATTCCTGCAGGAAGGGCTGAGGGCTGCACAAGGAAGGCAGTGCACACATTTTGGAGGGTCTGGTGAGATGTAAAACATCCCCTGATGCCTGGCCATGGAACACTTGGAGCAGGCCCAGAGTTCCCTGAGAATTGCGCTCTGCTTGTGCTCTCCCCAGCTCAGAGCTGACATTCTCCCTTTCAAAGCCTGTTGCAAACACGGGGTCCGACAAGGCAGGGCTGCTCTGGGCTTTCAGAGAAGGAGCCCCACAGCTGTGGCTGAGCCAGCAGCCCTTTGCACCCCCACGGAGATTATTTCACCCCCCCAGCCTGTCTGGAAAGCAGAAACCCAGCTGCTCCCACCCCTGGCAGCAGCAGAGCTGGATATTGCACCTCCTGGGCCAAACAGGGACATTCTTCATTTCCCTCTTGGCTCTGTCTTTTCAGATGTTCTGCAGCATGGAACCCCCAAACCTCTGTTTGATTCTGTGGATTCTTTAACCACTGGAAGTCACCTACAACCAGGAGACAGGAAACACAAAACTGAAGTAGAGACTGAGAGCCTGAATTTAGAGACTGAAATAAAGGCTCTAAAACCATAAAACCTAGAAATCAGAGATTTTCTTGCTTTATCTAAATAAGAATGATGGGAAAAACTAGTGCAGTTTCGTTGATTGGCCTTTCCTCAGGGTAAACAATGCCTGGAAAAGAACTTTGAGCCCCTCAACAACGTTGAGGTCTGTCCAAAAGGAATGTGACCTTCCTCGGTTGAGACACTTGAATCTCCTTACTGGGTACAGGGTTAGTGCAATGAATCTTTTGCAGTGTTTTAAGGTTAGAGATAATTTTATACCATGTAACAGTGCCTGCTTTATGCCACAGAGAATTATCTATTCTACCTGAGTAGAAAGGAACTGAGGTGGCTTAAAAAACAGCTTTAAATCAAAATAAACACCGAGTCATTAAAATGCTACAATGAATTAAGAAATTATTTGCTTTAATACATGGACTTTTGTGGTTTACTAAATCAAGAGCTGTTGCAGTCTCCATGGAGAAAAAAGCTCGATTTTTCGACCTTTGTATTTATGTGCAAAAATATTGGAAAGGGACCAGAACACTGTCTGCCTGTAAATCAGCTTTTCCTCATCCTGAACTTTTACAAATGAAATACATTATTTTGACACCTCTAGCATTTATCCAGGTAATGAGTCCTGCACATTCCTTACCCAGCCATAAATTCAGGATAACACAGCTGAAGGCAAATCCATTTCTGACAGGGAGTGCTCAGGCTACTGGGACAGGTCAGCTCAGAGTAGAGCTTGTGATGCCACCGTCAGAGGTACTGCCATGCTCAGCCTACTCTGGGAACCCCTGTGCAAGGGACAGCTCTGGGGGTCCTCCCTGGCTCCAGAGGTGGCATCCCTCCCTCCCTCCCTCCCTCCCTC
>VWYI01028453.1:27713-95413 GCA_013399455.1 Anthoscopus minutus
ATCCATCCATCCATCCATCCATCCATCCATCCATCCATCCATCCATCCATCCATCCATCCATCCATCCATCCATCCATCCATCCTTCCATCCTTCCATCCTTCCATCCATCCGCCCGCCCACCTGCCCGTCCGTCCGTCCGTCCATCCATCCATCCCTCAGAGCTGCAGACCCTCAGGAACAGGAGGGCTTCCCCACTGCTCCTGCTTTCCCTGCCTTCCCTTTTCACCAGCACAGCTCTTCCTGCTGCACAGGCGACTCCTTCTGAGCCAATCCATCATCCTGAGCACTGATCAGGGCTCTTTTTTCACTCTTCTCCCTGTTCCCTTTAATTTCTGCCTTAGCACATGTATGACTACATTTGTCCCATCAAAGCTACTACGAGGCAGGCCCTGAGGCTGCTCCTAAAAGCTGGAGCTGCAGCCTGAAATAAAGCTGCCTGCATGTGTGGATCCATCTGCACAGGCTGAGTATTCCCAGCTTTATCCCCTACAGGCCCTGGAAAAGCAGGGAGACAGAGGCACCTGGTGCTGCTTTCCCTGCAGTGTGCTCCACAGGGAAACACCATTCAGACCCAGCCTAAAATGGGATCCAGGCATTACTTCTTTCTCAGGCTGCAGTGCTCCTCTCTGCTCACACAGCCCTACTCCCCGGGGTTTGTTTTTATTTTCAAGCTCTCCTGCTTTATTTCAAAATTCTGGATGCACATTTGCCCACAACCTCCACTACAAAAGTGACTAAGCCCCATCCTGAGGCTGGTTAGGTTAGGACTAAAAAACCAGAGTTTTTCCTGGCGTAAGTTACAGTGTGGGGAAAAGGTGTTGTTCAGCACCAAGTATTAGCATCCTTTGCCTCACTAATTACAAACAAAGAGCTGTACCTGGTAGAAATCACGTTTTTAATTAGGAAGTGGAAACTGTTTCATAGCTCAGGCTTTGCTGCTTGCTAAGCTAAAGGAACTGGGCATTTTGCATGAGAAGAGTTGAGTCAATGCATTTTTATTAATTGCACCTTTGATAGGAGCACTTAGACAATGCATTGGAATAATTATTTCCTGAGAAGCAGCATTGAACACTTTTGCTTTTGTGCTGGGAAAGCTCACTGACAGCAGGCAACCAAAGCTCCTCACAGCAGCGTTCCACTGGAACAGCAGAAGGAATTATTTTTAAAAGGGTAGCTGGAGGAGGAAACTATCCCTTCAGTGCTTTGAAGCCCACTCAGCAAACATTCAGCCACTTGTTTAAGCCTATGCTTTCTCCTGGAGTGTGTCATGGTGGTGGGTCCAGCTCCTGGAATATGGAATACATGGATTATATACATGGAATAAAGCTGGACTATTTTATACATCATAAAGGGCCTAGGAGCAGGGATGAATGGCAGCAGAAGAGCAGCAGTAGTGCCAGCATGCTGGGATTCCAAACAAGTTGGGAGCCCTCCTCATCTCCCAGGTGGCTGGAAGTGTTTCCCTGCCCAGATTCACTGGAGGAACGGAGCAGACGTGCTTGGCACTCGGGTCCTGCACCAGGG
The DNA here is from genome assembly GCA_013399455.1 of Anthoscopus minutus. NCBI lineage: Eukaryota > Metazoa > Chordata > Aves > Passeriformes > Paridae > Anthoscopus > Anthoscopus minutus. The sequence continues at coordinate 29,240 of VWYI01028453.1, forward strand.
AAGTGTTCCTGTGGCTGCATGAACTCACTCAAGCGGGCTACTGAGGCACTTTGCAGTATCCATGGAAAATGAATGCCTGAAGTGCCAGCTGTGCTGAATTCAAAGGGAAGGTACAGCTCAGGGTGCTCTTGCCAGTTTGGGTACAGCTGTGGCTTCTCAAAGAATCTGATTTCAGAAAAGAGCGAAATAAATCTTTGATATCTCCCCCTTTTCAAAAGCATAATGTTCACATCCCTTCGTCTTCTTGCATGTGTCTGAAGGGGGCTGTAAAATCAGCCTTCATTTTAAAGCCACCTTGGTGGTTTGGGTTTTTCACTGGAGTGTTTCCTTTGGTTCGTTCTATTTCAGTTTTTAAATCATGGCCTCACCAGTGCTGAGGGGATGGCAAGAGAGGTCCTTGGCTCATGTTTGATTCCAATTCCCTCCACATCTGCATGTACAGTAAAAATATGTCTCTTGTTGGAGGGATGCAACAAGAAATTAATCCTGGGTATATGAAACTCAGTTTCGGGTGGATGCTGAACCATTTCAGGAAGACACTTCTGCTTCAGTTATTGCAAACAAAATGCTGTGCAGGATTTTAATGTCTCCTCTTGTGCCTTTTTTGCTATTTATGGTTAGGAGCAGGCAAAACTCACCCCTATTCCTCTCTGTCTCAGCAGCAGCTCTGACAAATACACCTGGTAGCTGCTGGCAAGTATGGCATAACTTAAAGGCATTTGGCTCAATTGTGTAAAATTATGTCCATAGCTGTGCCACCTGCAAAGGAAGTATTTCCACACAGGCTATTTCTTCCACCCAGAATGTTAAAACTCATTTCCAGATGAAAAATGCTTTTGCCATAAAGCTCTAACCCATTCCAAGCAGAGTTTTCTTTGCCGTGTACAGAAAGCGGCAAAGGGAGAACAAAACCACCCCACTAAGGTCAGCAACAGAGAGCCACTGAGAGCTGAATCCTCATTTTCATCCTTCACTATTCCAAGAAGCTGCAGTGCTGAAGGACCTTACAGGACCAAAAGCTCCCTGTCCCTTCCTCTGCTGGGACCAGAAGGACACACTGGAGGAAAGCCTGTCACAACAAGTGCGTGGGAATGCAGCCTGCAATTATCCTCCCACTTCCAGCAACCTGCATTTTAGGGGTTTCTTAATCTGCAATTTCTGTGTCTCAGAGAGGGGTTGCAGGTTCCTGTGGGTCACAGCCTGTGGGTCAGTGTCACAGTTTGGGGTTTTGGAACAAAGTGCCGCTGTCTGCACATCCTGACAGGCCACCCGTGCTGGGATTGGTGCGTGCAAGAAGCAGGGAACAATAACTCCTTATTTCCCTTCTCCCTGCTGGCCAGGACTTCTGGTCCCCTTGCAATTGCCTTCTTCTGAGCTGCAATGTCCTGCTCTGTTCAGTGGCTCCTTGAGGAGCTCTTCCCTGCTCCCAGCACTTCCCTCCAGCCGAGCGTGCTCTTGCTGCTGCCCACGGGGCTGGCGGGGGGCACACGGCGTCCCGGCACCGGGTGACCCCCCGCACTCTGACGGTGACACAGCTCTGCCACCTATTTCCTTCTCCCCGCCTCCCTAAATGATTCCTAAAGACCACAACCGAGCTGTAAATTGACTTTTGCTGCACATTTCACACCGTGATTCCGAGACGATTTCCCAGCTCATTCCAGCTGATGGCTGTGCTCTTGTGTATGGCTCCAGAGACACAGAAAAGCACTGGGAAGAGAAGGAACACGTCTGATAAATCTGTGTTTCGCGTCTTCCCTGTCGCTGCTGTCACACACCTCTCGCTCGATAGCACGGAGGGCTGGAATTATCTGACACATCAATGTTGAGACGGCTGGGAGAGCACTTGGATGAGGGAAAGCCCTCCCTGGCCTGCCCAGGAGGACAAGTGCCGAGCTGGGGAAGCACAGAAATGATGGAGATCAGTGGCAGCAGTGCTGTGCTGGGAGCTGGGGAGGCAGAGGAGGCTCTCCGGAGCTCCAGATGGAGGGACAGAGCCTCAGCCCTGCGTGGAAAACAGGACAGGGGACAGGCTGTGATCCCAGGGGGATCCTAGCGTGGTGACTGAGAATTAAAATCAAAAAGTGGAAGGGGAACTCCAAAGCTGAGGCTGGGAGAAAGGCAGGACATGGATGAGCACGGTCACTGCAGGACTGTGCCTCCCCAGGGGTGCAGAATGCTGGAATCTCCGGGAGAGGATGGGCTGAAACAGAGACACAACACAGAGACAGCAAAGCCCAGCTCAGCAAAGCCATTCCCAGCCCAGCACAGGCAGAAAACAGGGACTCAGCCTCAGATGGAGCAGATGTGCCTGTGTGCACAGTGCCACAACCCCCAGCCACGCCGAGGAGCAAAAACGAGGCTGGCTAGCTTCAAATCGACAGAATGAACCAAGTGACACCTCAGAAACCTGGGGTAATCAGGCCAGGTCTCGTTTCAGGGAGGAAAACATGGGTTTAAGGAGTGTTTGGAATCAAAAAAGGCAAATGTTCTGTGTCTACTGGTGTGGCTGGGATGGAGCTGAATTTTGGCCTTGGCTTTGTGCTGACAAAGACCCAGTACCCATCAGGACAGGGCCTCTTGCAGCCAGTGTTAATTTAAACACTGCAAAGGAATGCTTCTTCAATTAATTGGCCCCAAAATCCACAAAGGAAAAGCCATTCTCGATTTACTTTCAAGCAGAGTATGTGACTTGTTTCAAGATGCAGCCACTGAACTTTTTCTCAGCAAAGAGGCCATAAAGTATTCAAATCTGACCTTTTGGGAGGCTGAAAAGTCAAAACACAAATCCACGATAATAACATTTAACTTAAGAAGTGGAATTACAATCGGGGGGAGAAAAAGAAGATTGAGAAGCCATTAAAAGGAGCCACAGAAAAGGTAAAATGTTTGCAGGACCACTTCAGGACATCACCATATTCCAGGCTGGGAATAACATTAAACAAAGATTTCCAGAGGGGGAAAAACCCACCCCAAATGCATCCCTGGCAGGAACGATTCACAGCTTGGGGAAGGAATTGAAAAACCTGTGTTCAGAAATGGGAGTTTTATCAGTGTTTGGGAAATTACTGAATGAATTCTTGGCATCCAGCATGAGATATTCAAGAGAAGCTCCAGAGTTTTGCAACCTTCCCAGGAGGGCCAGGTGGGAGCAGGGTGAGGCACTGAGTGACTCCAGCCAGGAGAAGATTCCAAAGGGATTCAGACACACAGCAGATCCCTGTTCCCTAAAGTGGCCTTGAGGCCAGAGCAAGAGACAGGGATGTATGTAAAGACACTTAAAATAATACAAAATTAATCCTGGGCAAGAGAAATTCAGGAATTTCTCCAAAGAAAACCCCCAAGTCCCTCCTGTTTCTGGCTTGGTAAATTAGTCAGAACAAGGATAAAACCAATTCTGTACACGAACAAATGGGTATTGGGCTCATATTCCCCTGGCTTCTGTGCAGGGAAGAAACGCCTTGTGAATTTGTGAGATTCTTTTCAAATTAGCAATAGCTGTAATACCAGATAACAAAAGACAGATGACTTCTTGTCTTTTTGGTTTTTTTTAGCTGGCTGGCAGAGAATCTGAATCTCTGCACATTTCTGATTTAATTTGGAACTGTTTCTAAAACAGCTCAGCATTTTAGAACTGCCCCAGAGTACACCAAGCTGGCAACAAAACCCTGACACATCACAAGCAAACATATGTCTGCTCTGAAAAACACGGCCCACATCTTCCCAAGCACAGCACTGGAGGGATGGCAGTGTCTGTTGGGAAATACAAGGAATAAAAAACACACTTTGGGATTTGAAATTTTGAAAGATTTTTTGGTGACAAACTTAGAATTCATGACAGATTTAACCCCCTCCTTTTTCCTTTCCCCACTAACTACACTATCAAATTATTTAGTTTTAGTATTTTTTTGCTCAAGACTTTGATTTTATTTTCTTTGTATGTCTGAAGCTCTCTTCTGGTCTTTTCTTATTCCAGGAGCTTGGAAAATTCCTACTGTTGTCGAACTTTCCTGAAGTTTTGTTTTTTTTTTAATTTCTCCAAGTAGACTACAGATTGCAGCAGACTCATTGTTTTAATTTGTGGATCCTATAATTCCAAATCAAGCCTAAGTAGACTATTTCATCGGGGGAAACAAGAACATTGCTCAAAAAAAAAGCAAAAAGAATAATGCCAAACCCAACGAATAGTTTCATAAGGGGCTTTAAATGTTTACTCCAGCATGCTCTGATCGTGCCTAGGAGCAGTAAAATGTAAATTAAATTAGTACTCAAGCTTATCATTAGGAAACAAGCCATTTTTTTAAAGACAAGGAGAAAACACCATAAATTAAGGCCAATGTGGGTTAGGCCCACACATTACATAAGCCCCTAATCCACATTAAAACCCTTTCAGTAACATATGGGCCATAATAATTTCCAGTGCTCTTTGCTCCTGAGCATAACAAGCTGTTAACTCAGAGGGCTTTGCACTGGCCCTGGGAGCTCCTGGGAGGGCCAAAGCTGGGATTTTCCCATCAGGATCCTAAGAGCCCAATAAAGAGTCTGGGATTCTCAGTTCCCAGTATCAGGTGTCAGGAATGGGGAGCCCAAACCACAGCCATGGAACTGCGGGTCAGGAAGGTTTGGGTTGCGAGGGACACGAGGATTCTCTCATTCCAGGGACACCTTCCACTGTCCCAGGGGAATCCCCCTTCCTGCTGCCTGTGGGCACACAAGAACACTTCAGGGAGCTGCTGTTTTCCTCTGGGTTTTAACATAAAAACCCGTTGTGTGAGAATGCTCCTGGAGCATATAACAGCAAGTTTAGATTGATGTCCTTTGGAATACAGCCTTTGTTTTACAAACAGCACTTCATGTGAGAGTACCCAATTAATTGCTCACTTCCTAACCATTCAGGAAATAATTAATGTGCAAGAGTGTGGAACAACAAAGCAATATTCATGCTTAAGTGTAATCCCACTAATGATGGGAGCAGGTTTCAGTTCTGCCCTGTTCTGTTATTCAGACCACCCCTTCTCCTTCTCTCGATTCTTTTGCACCTCTCAGACCTTCCCTCATGGCCAAGCAGTCCCCTAGAAATAGCCTCTCATTAAGGCAGAGCTATTCCCAGATGAATGGAACAACCACTCTTCCTCACCCATGCCAGGATTCACTTTAAATGCTGAAATATTTGCAAGTGCAGTATGAACAAGGATTTTTTTTTCCCAAACCTGCTCAGGGAGATAGAGGGATATCACTGAAACATTTAATGTGTCCTTGCAGGGAGGAGAGCCCAGGTCTTTGCTGTGCTCTATAAAAGGGCTCTGAAAACACAGAATGGGAGCTCCATACTGAAATGTTGAGCTCTGCAGAGAAGAGGTGGCCTTTTTATTCACCCACAAAGGGCCAGGCCCACCTACAGGGCTGCACAAAGCAGAATAATAGCCATGATTGAAAAAAAGAATATATAGGCCAGAACCTGGCATTAACAAAACTCTAAAAGCTGCTGCACTGACTGCAACCCAGACAAAAGAGACGAAACCTGGTCACACCGCTGAGGAAGGGGACAGGGCCTCCAGGCACAAAGCTGAATTTTGCCCTTTATTGGTATTTAGGGAAGCTGAAGGTTTAAAAGCTTTTTTTGTTGTTTTTTTTTTTAAATGGAAAATGATTCATTTCTTTTCCCCCTAACAATATGTTCTAATCTTGTTCACTTCACGGAGAAGATGGTGACACATCGGGAAGGACCGTGCGGCAATGACTTTCCTGAATGGAAAGGAAATGTCAAACAGGATTTTTCTGCTTGCACACATGACATTTTCCTGCCCTCCTCCAGCAGAAAAAGCAATAAATTCACAGGTGACAGCCTTGGACACATCTTCCCAGGAATGCTAGGTTCCTCTAGCATCACCTTGAGCAGGAATCTCCTCTTCCTCCTTTCCAAAGCATAAACTCAGCCTCAGCTGATGCAAAATTCTGGCCAGAGGGTCTTCTCTACGTATCAGGAATCACACACACACAAAAAAGACTTCTTTTGCATCTTATTTCCCCCTCAGGAAGTCCCCAGCACCCTCTTCCCTTCCACTATCACCTTAGGGCTCCCTGGGGGAACACAGCCCTCTCTACAGAAATATCAAAGAAGTTCTATACTCTGTAAAAACCCCGTTCTCCTTTTCCTTCCATCCCCTGCTAGTCCCTGAAAAAACCCTCTGGGAGAACCAAAGAAAAGGAGGCAAAGCTTTGCCACCACACAGCCAAGGGATGATCAGATGCTGCAGAAATGAGACATCTGAATAAAGGTTGGATAAATAACCATACTGAGCCTTAAGCATGAGAAGTCATTTAGGGGGATAAAAGAAGCTTTATCTTTGCCCTGCAGTAGTTAATGAGAGCAGCCTTCAGGCCACAAACCAGATAAATCATCTAGGAAAGGCTTAATTCTGAAGCGAACTAATAAAAATCGAGCTCTCTGAGAAATATATTTTCATATGAGAAGAAAATCCCAAAGAGCCACTTCCTCTCCATTTGGGAAACTTTCTAACCAGCACATGCCAAATGCCACTCCTGTAAGTGTTCTCTCAGCACGTGAGGAAAAGAGGCTGGAAAGAGGAAACCCAGCTTTCCCTGTTCCCTGAGCACACAGAGCCAGGGAACAGAGACTCCCAGCTGGGCACCCCAGCCATGCCAAAGGCTTTTGGGGCTGGGTCAGTCACAGGAGGGTTATCCAAGGACCTGCCATCAGGGCTCAGCCCATGATGTGTTATCCCTGTTTGGGGAATACTGCTGCTCTCTGCGACGCATCTGAACAAATCACCACTTGCCAAGGGCTTGGCAGAGAGTTCTGCCTCGGGAGCTGCCACCAGCCTGGTGCCAGGCACGCCTGCAGGAGCAGTTGGGGGTGGACATTGGCTCCCCGGAGCCCTCAGCCCGGCGGAGCTGCAGGAGGAGGCTGGGGGTCACAGCCCAGCCCGGCTGGGAGCTGTTCCCCAGGCAGTGGGGCTGTGCTGCTCACAGGGCCAGTCCCTCCTCTGCAGCTCCCAGCGTGTTCTCCTGGCCTCCAGCCCCTCTCCTCTCGGGGTGTGCAGGGAAGGAGAGGAAGCCGTGGCTGGCAGTGCCCGTGGAGCACCGGGAGCCACTCCTGGATAAGGGATTTTTATCTCTGATGTGCCTCAGCCTCTGCATTCACTGCCCTGTGATCCTGCCCTAAAGTATTCATCACTGCTAAAGCAAACTGACTTCATCTGCTGGAGACTCCTGCATAACTCAGATTCTGCCTGGACTTGGAGCAGAGGGGTTTTATTTCTCTCAGCTAACTATTTCAAGGTTATATATGGATGCCATCTAGGTGTGCTGCTCCCTTTGGGAGGGAGACTGCATCCCAAAGAGCCAGCACAAGTCACCTGCCCATCCCAGAACTGTCCATGGAGAGGATGCCCAGCCTGGATCCCAGCACCCACACACCTACAGGAAGCCAATAATGACAAAAACCGAGTTTGGATTTCAAAGTCACAAGCCTGGCGTGCACAGGGCCCACCTGCCACCTTAATACATCAAAAAGACATTAACTGAAATGACAACAAGTAATTATGACATGAAGATAAAAAGCATTTTAATGAATGCAAATCTGCTGAAAGCTCGGCTTCAAGGAATGTCATTGACTGAAGCGAATTCTGGTGGTGTCCATCTGTAACACCATTCCCTCCCACTCTTTCCTCCTGTCAGCAACTCTTCCCTTTTCTCAGACACTTCAGATGGAGATAACAGGGATGAATAAAATACCCCAAATCATTATGATACCACGGTTCAACAGAAATGGAATATTTCACTGATTTTTTTTTTCTCCTTGCTCGGGGCCAACCACTCTGTTCAAGGATTCACAGGAGCAGAAAACTGAAGGACACATAATGAGAATTTTGTGTGCTCCAGTCACTCAGTGCATCTGAATCCTCATAATTAAATAAAATGACCCTTCTTACCTCTCTTACCCCCTTTACTTCTCAGCGCAGCATTTAAAACTTTCAGTCATTGCAAAACGTCTGATTTCTTTCCAACACAAAAGATGTTGAAGTTGTAACAGTGATGCCTCTAACAATTAACCCTTCTTTTGCAGAGAAATTATGTTCATCACCTTATCCCTGAAAACCTTTAAAAGATTCTCAAGTTTATTTTAAGGGTGAGTTTGGAAAAAGTACTCCTCTTGTGCTGGGCTCTGAGTGTGGCTGAGGCAAAGTAGAGATAATAAAGAACAGAAATTATAAAATGGCACTTTCTACTGACACCTGTCTGCAGAGGGTGCTCCTGTCAATCAGACCTGAGGACTTCCCCAGTTCACCTGAATTTTTGTCACTGAGGTGTCAGCACTACATCCTGCAGTGGATGCTTCAGATAAACTTAGGTTAGACTCAATGATCTCAAAGGTCTTTTCCAACCTAGTTAATTCTGTGTTTTTTCAGGGCTATTATTAATTTCACTAAACCTCAGTACAGATTCAGCTCCTCTCTGGAAGCACGGTTAGGTCTCTGAACACAATTCCTTGTTACAAATAACCCCATTACAAACAGCCAAGGTCTTCCAATTAAGCAAGTGCAGGATAATAGCAGAGCACGTTTTCCTGAGGTTATGTGGCACACGGCAAAGTTTGTCATTGCCTTCATGCCTTGCAATGCCACTGACATCTCAGCACACTGAAATAAATTCCCTCTTGGAGTATTTTGGGCCTCTGCTCCCTGCAGTGGGAACTTCACCAGGCTGACAAAGCACAAATTAAATCATCTCTATGGCACATGGCTGCAGAGTGATTTTGTGCCAGAAAATATTTCTTTTGATATTTTTGATGAAAGGAACACATTTGGGTTTGTTCTACAGGTATCTCACACGAGGGCAAAGTGCTGCTGTACCCACAGAGTTCAGGGGGGGTTACAATTACCTTTTCTTTCTCAGAGCACACAGTTCTGTGTTGCAAGACCATCCAGAGTCAGAGTCCTTCTGCCACAAGCAAGACCTGGTTTATTTTTGTGTCAGCAGCTTTGTTTTCTTACATTGCTTAGGATTAAAATAGCCTGACTCAGTTGCAAAAGTCACAAATTGTTATGGCTGGCAGGTCATTCAGGTAAAAACACCAGGAGTCCTGTGCTGATTTCACTGGAAAAGAAAAGGAATAGAGACAGCATACCAAAGTTCCCTTAAGATTATGGAATGGTTTGGGTTGGGAAGGAACTTAGAGTCCATCCAGTACCACCCCTCCCATGGGCAGGGACACCTTCCACTATCCCAGGCTGCTCCAAGCCCCATCCAGCCTGGCCTTGGACACTGCCAGGGATCCAGGGGCAGCCACAGCTGCTCTGGGCACCTGTGCCAGGGCCTCCTCACCTCCCGGCCAGGAATTCCTTCCCATTGGGAGCCATTCCCTGTACCCTGTCCTTCCAGCCCTTGTCCCTCTCCAGCTCTCCTGAAGCCCCTTCAGGCACTGAGAGGCTGCAATGAGGTCACCCCAAATCTTCCCCAGGACAAAGATGGACCGAGAGGGGGAAGAAGGGAGTTTGCAAATGGATCAAAGGAGCAGCTGCTACCAAGGCACCTCAGGGTGCTGTGTGTGAGCACGTGGCAGCGGCACAAAGGGAGCTCAATCTCAGGTGTTTCTCTCCCTTGCATTACAAGGGCAGGCAGCAAATGATGTCTGACTCCTCATAAGCCACAGCACAAAGAGCACCTAGCACGAGAGCATCACTTCAGACCTCTGGGGCAGAAAGCACCAGCTCTGGGCACACATCCTGCTGCTCTGTGTGCAGCCCCAGCTGTGAGCCAGGGAGCTTAGGCAGTGATTCTCTCCATGAGGAAAACCACCCCCCTCGAGTAGCCAGATGGAAACAGGCCTGCAAAATTCATGCTCTGGAACAGGAATGAACAACTCCAAGAAATACCTATAAGATTTAGTTGTTGTTTTATAGCCTTGGGGAAATATAGACATTTTTCTCCTGGAAATGGCCAGGCTGCTTCTTGTTAACTTTCCCAAAAAGAAGAAGCTAAAAAGCAAATTTATTCAAGCCTTAAGAAATTGCCTTTAGAATTTTACCTGTATCTCTACTAGACCATCATTAGTGACAAAATAAATCTTCAGTGATTGCTGAATTCCTGTTTAATTTATGGACATCTTTTTGAAAAATGAAGGCTAAAATATACACAGGTACAGGATAATAAATTATAGATTTGAAAAGGGATATGCAAAGGCAGGAATCTGAGAAATCATTTTTCTCTTTTCCTTCGTTTGAGATGGAGAATCACCAAACTACAATGAGCTCCATATATCACAACCCTGCCTGGGAATCCTTTTAACTATAATTATTAAAATCAGGAAATACTAAACAATGCAAATGTTTCCCCCTTATTCTGTGCATGCCACACTATTGCACTCAGTGAATTTCTTTGTTATTTGTATTAACTCTTTTTTTGTAATACCCAATTCCTTGCCAGCCAGTCTGGTTTTCCTTTTTATATGTTTATAGGGATCTCATCCACCATGAGCACTGCTCCACTGAGGTCATTGTCTCCACAACCTACAACAGACTTGCTGTGGATTCCCTGCATTTAGGGTTCTTCTCTGGAACTGGAGTGCTAAAAAGATGTTTCAAAGCCATGCACAATGTTCTGACAGCCCCTCCTCCAGGGCAGAAGGATGTTCCTGGCACCTGGGCTTTTTTTAGCAGAAGTCCCAACCCTCCAAGCCCTGCTTGACCTGGTTTGTAGCTGCCCTGGGGAAGGTGTAACAGGGCCATGGGTGGCACACACAGAAACATCCATGGACTGTGACAGGAGGGGGCTTCACTGGGGATTACATCATGGGGATCACATCACCCCAGCTCCTGCATCTGGCACGGGGAGCTGCTCCCAGAATTGCTTCCTGGTGCCACTTCCAAAAATGTCAGACTCCCGTGCTCACGTTCCAGGTCTCTGGATTTGTCCTGGAATGCCTCTGGGACCTGGAATTGCTGCTCCTGGTACTCTCCTGGAGTCAACAGGCTGCAAAAAGTCAGATTTGACATAGGGCACTTGTTCTGTGAAAGACATGAAGAGCCCTAATTTCAGCTTTGGTTTTTCAATAGAAATGGTGTCCACAATTTTTTCCACCCTCTTTCAATTCAAGATTAAGGAGATTCAATGTGAATTTATGTGGATACTTAAACTCATGGAGAGGTCTCTGTGATCTTAGAAGTCTTTTCAAACCTAAATGATTCTGATTTTTGGGATGTGGGCAAAGGCTTTGAGCTCAACAAACAAGCAAGTGCATATGTAGGTCACCCCTTGTGGAGCTCACACTTTTCCTGCTGAATAAAGGAAGAAAATACTTTTTACCTCATTTTTACTGTTGCACAGAAGAAATTTTTAATGTATTTAGAAGATTTTGCAGCACAAACCCTTTGTCCCATTTTGAATGTCCTTTAGGATGGCTTCTCACTTGGATCTGATTTCTGAGCAGAAGAAAAGATGTTTTCACTGGCACAGCCATCAAATCCTGGCACAGGCTGCCCCTGTCCTGGGAGATACTGAAAACAGGCTGGAAGTGACCCTGAGCATCCTGGTTTGGGTGGAACCAGAGGATTCCCAGGGATGTCCCCCAAATTCAGCCACTCTGTGATCCAGAGGGGATGCTTGGTGGTGACTCTGGATCCCACATCCCCGAATTTAGTGGGAACCTTTGCTAATTACACCATTAAAAATGACTGGTTTTGCAAGCCAGATGCAAACGCAAACATGGGAACATCACCTGTCATTGTGGCACAGCCTTCCCAAGCTTTCTCCTCCAAGAAATCCCAGGTGCTTTTCAGAAAGGGACCTGCTAGCCAGAACACCTTAACAATGTCCTCACTTCCATTTCCTTCTGTCAATATTTTTAATCAGGAATCTCCCCTAAAATATTTACACATGGAGATGACCCAGCAAGGTTATCATAAAATTAGTAAAGCTGATAAAAATCGTTGTGCAGGAGCTAATGCCACCATAAATAACAGCAGGGTGAATGTGCATGATAATCAGCAACTCAGAATAAACCCAGCCCCACTGAGGCTGAAATCACTCCAGTGAACACCAGGCGAGGATATTGAGTGTAAAATATCAGAAGAACACCTGCAGAATTTTGGCTCCTGCCTGCTGTCAATGCTGTATCTAATGCTGTCAATGCTGTATCTAATCGNGGGAATCTTTTGAGTCCAGTTCCAGCAATTTAGTCCCAAATACCCATTCCGGTGAGGATGGATTTATTTGGGTTTTTGACTGCCACACAGTTAAACTTTGGTGTTGGATCCAGGACTGGAAATTCCCTTCCCTGCCATGGGGGGACAACAGCAGCTCCTTATTTTTAATGGCACTCCTCCACGGACAGAGGTTGGGTTTTTGGGTCCCTGGACTGTGTTGCGGCTCAGGATAAGAATCTGACTGATTTCACATCATTGGGTGTCAAGTTGTTTTGGCTTGTAGCACTGAAATCTTACACCAAATGGGCAAATGCCATTGGTTTGGGAGACGGAATATTCCCCATGGGCTGGGGTGGCACAGGAGCAGGGCAGCACAGGCTGGCACACAGAGCTGCTGTGCTGTGCTGAGTTCTGTGCATGGCTTTAATGCTGTTTATGTGGATAATCAGGGAAGCTTGTAAGCAGATCCACTTACAGGCACAAAATAACGACACTTTCTCTGCTGCTTTGGGTTTTTTTCCCAATATTTTGTGCAATACCTCTCCATTCTTCTTTCCTCCTCGATCAAACACGTAAAACCGGGAGTGAGGAACAATTTATTTATCATGGTGAGAAAACCAGATCTGTATAAATTACACAAGCAGGAGAGAATCAGGAATTAGTGCTGGAAGGAAGACTTGGGTAACCCAAAGCAATAAAAATAACTGTGCTGATTAACTTCTCAGATTGGGCTAGCATTTAATTCATTCCTAAAAGACACTGCACAGCTACAGAGACTGCCCTACATCGACTGGAATATTTCAATTGCACTTCAAGCTACTTAAGAACCACAAAAAAAGCAATCTAGAAATGCTGGCCTTGGGTTTCTCAGTTACAACCTCATGGTTTCAGAGCTGATCATTTCCTCCTGCCCCTGCCTCGGGTCACAGAACATCAGTGCCAAGGCTGGAGAGGGGAAAGATGCTCAGAGGCATCTGAGTTTGTTATGACAGGGCTTTTCCCAAAGGGAAATTTCAGCAACTGATGATGCCAGCCCTAATTTTTTGACACAGCACAGGGGAAAAAAAGAGGCAGTTTGGATGAAATGTATTATCTTGTCCTGTTTCTAGCAGAAAAGTGCCTCCAGTGGGTCAGATCATGGTCTCTCATCAGCTCGCTGCAGAGAGCATTCATGCAGCAACACAATGAAGTGGGCAGAATGTGAATTAGCCAGGCCAGAAAATGCCCAAAACAAAACCAAACTAGGCAGGAATGGATGGCAGAGGGAACGTGGATCTTTTAATCTTTTCACCTTACGACACAATGCTAATACCAAAGTCTTCAGCATCATGAAAGGCGTCAGAGACAAAAGGCAAAACATGCAAGGAATTGGTTTGCAATGCACCAGAGCAGCTGGAGATTGATGTGGGCTCTGCAGAGGGGAGGCACCTCAGAAACATGCACAGGGTGCTGGCAGAAATGCAGTCTGTGCCAGTTTGGGCTACAGCAGCATCACAGAACATCCCAGTCCCACACAGCTTTGAGGGGAACACCATTTGTCTGCTCCTTCCTGCCTGCCCCCTCATCCCAACTGCATCCAACACAGGAACTGTGGCCATGCAGAAGCCCTTCTGCAGTTCTAGGGAGTGCAGGAGGTGAGCAGCAGCTCAGATATCAGGATATGGCAGAGCCTGGTGCAAGCCTGCATCCATGGAACAGGAACCCCAAGGAGTGGGGCATGGCAAGGCAGGGAATGCTCAATCTCAGCCCCAGCAGCACCACCGAGACTGGAGCTGCTGGGAAAGGACCAGGAGGCACTGGCACGCTGGCTGGGCTTCTTGGAGCTGGGGCAAACACCTCCAGGCTGAGCTGTGGCCTTGCTGAGCCCAGGCAAGGGTCAGTGATCAATAATGAGATCCAGGAGAGCCCAGGGGCTCCTCATGCTGCACCACAAATGGAATTGCAAATGAAACTCCCTCTTCTTTCTCCAAGGAATAAAATCCTTCTCCTTCCTCCCTGCCACATGCCAAGCTCTGCACCCAGCCTGGGGGCTCCTCGAGCCACAGGAATAGGATGTCCCTGAGACACATCCATGCCAAGTAATTCCTGCCTCCTCAATGCCTTCCTGCAGCTCCACTTCCCCCTCCTTCCTTCACCTTTTCTTCTTGGAAAGCTCACAGGATTAAAAGTGACACATTTCCATATAATATATACACAGATTATATTTTATATAGGTGCAAGTGTGTAATTCACAGACCTTAAAATATTCTAAGTGTCCTTTCAGTTGTGTGCTGACACATATAAATTTAAACTTGCTTATACACATACTCAAAACCCCATCTATTGTTTTTATGACATGTTTTATGTAGTGTGGGCATATAAAATAGATCATTCAAATGCCAAGGGAGAGACAAAACATTCACAGAGTCAGCCTTAGAATGCAGAGATTTAAACCCAAAAGCTGCAGCTGTCTGTGGGTTTACTTTTGCCAGGTGCTATGCAAATGATGATACAGGCTATCAAAACATACATTACACATGTTTAAACTGAAAGAATCCGCCTTGTGAGCAAACATTTTAGTAGTTCTTAAGCAGTGGAACTATTTTTTTTTTTCAAAATCCTGTCCCACATTTGTGGAGGAGTGGAAAAGGGTCTAGAATGCCAGAACCAAGGTGAATAAAGTTATTGAGGTGAAATACTGTCTTGTTGACATTTAAGTCACTCTTTTGAAGTAAGTGTGGAAGGAGAAAAATGAGTTAGGACACATTGAAATGATGCCTGGCAGAGATTTGGGACAGTCATGAATTTACCCCAACAGCCTGCTCATAATTAATTGTAACTAATGGCAGAAAAGAGAAATATGCACTGGGAAAACAGAACAGTGGAATAAAAATATTAAATTAATTATGTCTCCCTTCCTAATTATCTGCTACATAAATTATTTCTTTCTTATGTGCTATGATGCTCCAGCTAAAGTACTCCGGTCTTAACATTTTTGAGTTTAAAAACTAATTTTACCTCCTCACTTACATGGAATTCAGGGGTGTTATGCTCACATGCAGTTAAAGAGAGAGGGGAAAATCCTATAAAAATATTCTGTAGTACCTTAAACTGAATAGGGTCTGGTTAAAGTCCTGAGGACAAGAAAGTTAAAATTTCTCAGAACTTGACCGAGAAATTGAGAAAATTTCCAGGGTTGTTTTTTTTAAAACTTCCACATTTGAATACACTTGTTCTTCTGATATTGTGGCTACTTCCAAACTCGAACCAGAATTCTGGAAGGATACAGAGTGGGAAGGAAGTGTTTTATATCCCCAGATTCAGTCATGAGACCCTGATATCCAGCAAGGTTTTAGCTACTAGCCTAACAGCGTTAAATAAACTGCAATTTGTGTAACGATCACACATTATATCCAACTGGAACTCCATGCTGTGGAGTAAAGATTCCAAATTCCTGTGGAAAGGACTCTGTCCTTTCCATTAGTAATATCAATGTGCTACATGTTTACCCTTAGGTAAACAAACAAAAAAATCAACATCGCTGATTTCAGAGGGAAATTGTCCCTGGTGAACCCAAAACATGCCCGAGAAACACAAAGTGGGGCTCTGGCCACCCAAAACACGCCTGAAAAACACAAAGTGGGACTCTGTCCCAAAGGGTGTGCTTGAGATGGCTCAAAAAATCAAGGGTATGAGGAAAAGTCAGATTTAATCTTAAACTACAAAGTACAAGAGGTTCATTGGCAAAATTCACTCTGCTCACGAAGGGTAACTAAGGCACAACAAGGAAAGCAACCAACAACCAAACCAAATCCAGGCAGAACTGAATTGGAACTGCCTAGGGGGGTGTGTGTGCAAATAGTACAAACAAGGATGAAAAGGAATACGGCCTAAAGCTTAAAAACACTTAAAATTAGCAGTACTTCAGCTTAGCCTATTCCTTAATGTATAGCTTAACCACAACAGTCTAACAGAGAACCAAGATTTAACAGCGCTAAATTAGAGCCATAGCTTAAGCTAACTTCCAGGTTTGCTCTGGCATATGTGCAAAGGATGTGCACACACAGCTAGTGCAAGATCAGGTACCTGTGGAAAATTCCCCTGGGAGTTCGGTGAATTGCTCACTTCGGATGTCTCTGCGCCTCCTGATGGGCCCAGGAGACGCCGTGGTTCGCCTTAATCCGTCACAATGGTTCATCCCGGCCACAGTTTGGGTCGGCACTGTCTTTGAAAGCGTCAGAAGAGGCTACAGGAATATTTTCCAAGACTGTCAGGAGAAAAACAGGAACTGGTGGGGAGCTCCTGAGAGACGACAGGTTTTTATAAGCTCAGAATATCTTTATAAACTCAGAATATTTTTATCAACTCGATCTGAGCTTTGCTCAGGTGCTCATGGCCCGAGCAGCCCTTCTCAGGTTACATAGTTAAAAGCGGAATGAACCTCCAGCTTCCCAAAACGCGCCTGGGAAGTGCAAAGTGGGGCTGTAGCTGGAATCCTGCTGGGAATCTATGCCCTGGGAACTCCTGCACAGCCTCGACTGCTCTGTAAACAGGAGGCAGCTCTTTCCAGGATCCATTTGAGGCTGACTGGGAGACATAATGAGGGTGCTTTTCTTTCCATTGCACTGCAGCATGTGCTGCCACTGCTCGGAGGAGTTAATTTCTGCAACAATAGTTAGGCAAACTGGAGAGGAATACTAAGTAAACAAACCTAAATTATTTCAGTTTTGGATCTCAGCTATGCAATTTTAGTTCTGTTGCTAGGTGGGAGTCATTCTCCTCTGGTAGTGTTTTCTTTTTCCAGAGCAGCTCAAGACCCATATGTTTTCTTTATGGTGAAGCACTCTGAGTTTCACTGAACCTTCAAAAACCAGATTTCAAAAACTACTTAACAACTCCCAGTCACCAGGGTAAAGCGATCTGGTGGCCAGGCCAAGGCCAGGGGATGTAATGATCAATGTGATTGAGAGCTCAGCATCGGCCTCGAGGATTCATCACTCTGTGGGCACCTGGCCCCAGCCCTGCTGTCCACTTGCTGAGGCTCCTGTCCCCCACGCTGAGGGGACACACGGCCCATCCCTCACTTGGCTGCAGAGCCGCCAAGGCTCTGCTGAAAGCTCTTCCTTCCCTTCCCCTCGCCCCCAGGGTGTCCCTCAGCCTGCAGGCCTGGGCACCATGGCCCTGTCCCACACCAGGAGTCCAGGACGGAGCTGCCCCGCACAGGACATCCCTCCAAAGCCCCGTGCCCCTGGGAGGTCAAAAAATCAGGAGCTGCGGGGCTGGAGGGCGCGGGGGGAAAGCTTCTCCAGTGCCAAGGAGGGGCTGCGGGGAGAGACCCGCGGGGGCTGAAGGGACGGCGACAGGGACAGCTCCGCCGCTCTCCCTGTCCCTGTTCCTCTGTCCGTGTCACACAACCACGGAATCCCGGAATCCCAGGCTGGCTGGGGTTGGAAGGGACCTCTGGAGAGCATCCACACTAAACCCCTTTCCCCACGCGCAACAGGTGACACAGGCACGCGTCCGGGTGCGTTTGGGATGTCTCCAGAGCGGGAGATTCCACGCCCTCCCCGGGCAGCTATTCCAGGGTTTCTCCCCGTTCCTGTCCCTATCGCTGTCCTCCACTCTGCTCCGCGCGTGTGCGCCCGCGTGCCCCCGTGTGCGCGGCGCCCGGAGCCGCCTGGCCCCGCCCGGTGCCGCCCCGCGGGAGGATCCTCCCGCTCCATCCCTCCCTCCGTCCCTCCCTCCCGCCGTCCCTCCGTCCCTCGGGCGCGGGGGGCGCGGGCAGCNGACGGGGCGCGGCAGGGCCGGCCGGGGGCTCCGGGCACCTCCCGGGCTGCGCGGAGCTCGCCCGGGCGGGCAGCAGCCGCCGCTGCCGAGCCGGGAATGCTCGGGATGCGCGGGGATGTTCGGGATGCTCGGGGATGCTCGGCGATGCTTGGAATACTCAGGGATGCTCGGGGATGTTCAGGGATTCTCGGGGATGTTCGGGGATGCTCAGGGATACTCGGAATGCCCGGGGACGCTCGGGGATGTTCAAGGATTCTCGGGGATGTTCGGGGATGCTCAGGGATACTCGGGATGCCCGGGGATGCTGCGCTGCCGGGGCTCCGCGGGGCCGCTGCCCAAAGTTGGCCCCGGTGAGCGGTGCCGGGGAAGTTGGGCGCGGGGATCCGGGCGGAGCATCCCCGGAGCCTGCGGGGTGTCCGCGGGGCACCGTGCGAGAGGCCCCACAGCCGGGCGGACATCTCTGTCCCCGCCGCACGAAGGGTTCGGAGACCCTAAAACCTGTGCCGAGGGGCGCGGAGTGTCCCGGCTCGGGGCGCAGGGCGGGCGGCTGTGGTTCCGGAGGGGATCTGGGGGGATGCCGGACGGGTCTGCCGCTACCCCTGGGCACGGGCACGTCCGCGGGGATCCGCGGAAAACTCCGCGAAACAGGAATTTATTTTTAAGCAGAAAACTCCGCACCATGGAAACGGGGCTCGGCTCACAGGAAGCCTCTCTTCCTACAGTGGGTTTCTTGTGTCATTCAAGTGAGACGGTGAATACAAAGTATGGGAAGAGTTCGGGGTTAGGAGAGACTGTGGGAAAGATGTAGGCAGAATCTGGCACGCTGGTGTTCCTGTCTATCCCTCTTTCGGTTGGCAAACACTGAACATGAGGGGAAAAGAAACAAAGAAAAACAAAAACCACAAAAAAAAAAGAAAAAAGAAAAAAGAAAAAAAGAAAAAAAGAAAGAAGCTGTTTATGGCACCGAGGAGAGCATCCCGTAATTCCCAAAGGCTAGTTACCGTGCGCAGCTAAAGATCGCTGCCTTTTGACCCGACAAGCCTTGACCCCACTCAGCTCCCCCAGCGCAGCGCTCCCTGAAACCCCACGGGAAGTTCCTGGAGCCCGAGAGCAAAGGGCACGGTGGCCGGAACATTTAAATGAAGAGAGGGTGCAGCCCTTGGAAGTGCTGGGAAGGCAAGGCGGGCTGAGGGTGGCGGAGCCGGGGGCACTGAACACCTCGCAGCCGAGGAGCTTTCCTCAGCTCCCGGCTGTCCCCGGCCGGGGTGTGCTCACCTTTCCCGGGGGTTCAGGTGGGCTTTGCTGTTCGCTGCTCGCCCCTGCAGGGGAGCCGCGCAAAGCTGGGCGATCCCACAAACACACGGGGGAATTCAGGGAAAATTCCCCCAGTGGAACCTGCGGAGGGAAGTAATATTTAAATCCCTGAACCACAGGCACCAGCGGGATGCTCTGGAAATGCAGAAAATGCTGCCTTAGCTTACTCTGGGAATAGCTTCTGAATGAAGGAGGAGCGTGCTGGTGTTTCAAGGGCTTGAGTTCAGCCTAAATGCCCGTGTGCAGGACGAAAGCTCGGCTTCACCGCTGCCTTGAGCCAAGCAGAGCTTTGGGGTCCTCCCTTTGGCCCCCTGTGCCCTGCAGAACTTCTGTGCTGCCTCTGGTGCCCAGCACGGCTCCGGGCGATTGCCCACGTTGCTTGCCCCGAATTGCCCTGCGCGGGGTGCGGGCTCTGCCGCAGGGCTGGGTGAATTTCTGGGTCGGATTTGGTCTCTCGGGGCACGCAGGGATGAGACCCCAACGCTGACTCCCCCCCGTCAGTGCCAGCGGGACTGAAAGAGCCATAAAGCTGACAAAGTGCTCCGCTTCCCATCGCACCCATGCAGGGATGTGCAGGGGAATCGATGCTCCGGGTGTGTTACGGGGGCTGGGAGGGTGTAAAATTTTGAGTGCGTTCTTACTGCCGTGCTTATGGTGCCTATAAAGTAATGACGTTATAAAATATTAATCCTTCACATCCGCTAACAGCAGCAAAGTTTCTCCGTGGAATCTGTCACCCTTGGAGGTGGCAGAGAGGAGTAATGGCAGCAACTCCTCCAAATCTCTTTGTGATAACATCATAAAATCATCCCCAAGCATTTGTGACAGTGAAGGAAATGCCATTAAGGCATCAGATTGCCTTCCCCGTGTTTTAGTTAATTAAGGGAAGAAAAGCGCTGCCGTACAATGCTGCAGCAGTGTCTGCCTGGGTTCATACACTGAGAGTTTAATTGCATTTGCCACTGTCAGGGAGCTCTCAGATTTACTTTTTATTAATGTTTTTTTCTGGCTTGTAATAAGAATGAATGAGTTGTCTTGCTGGTGTTTAATTAGTTGAGAAAGGACGTGTGAGTGATATGAATTCTAGTCATTCCTCAGCATCTGACTAAAGACTCCTTTTCCAGCTCTCTAAACAAAAAATGAGGGATGGCAATGTGACCAATAAAACTGACTCATTTGGATAAAAGTAATACATTTTGAGATAAGAGATAGTTTTAAGTTTCAGAAATAAAATTAAAAAAAAAAAAATATATATAAAATGCTAATGTCTTACTGGGTATTTCTTCCCCAGTCCTGTTCAAAAGCTTTTCCCTTGACACACAAGCTAATGGAGCTATCCAAGGAAATACCATCTTTATCTGCACATTACCCAGCAGACTGTATTGCATAAAAGTGTATTTAAAGTTCACAACCCCAATATTTTTTCTTGAATTCCAAGGAATTCTCAGTTTTTACACCAAGTCCTTCTTATTTATGCTGCTTTTACCACTTGAATAAAATAAATGATCTCCAAGGAAGAATAGTAATGAACTGGAACAGATGCTCAGGTGCAGAAACAGCTTCCAAAGGCATCTCAGCAACAACAGAATAATCCAATTGTTAGTGCTGGATGCAGAGCTCATGTTCCTGGACATGCATTACAGATTCTGAATAGGTTATAAGGGTAAAATTCAGTGATATTCCATGAAAATCTACAGATGGTCATCATCTGAGCTCCATTCTGGGTTAGAACTGACCAACAGCAAGTTATTAACAAAGCACTGGAGTTTCTCAAAACAGAAAGGACATTGTTTGGATGAATCCTGGAATAATCTCTGAAATGATCAGTTCCTGGAAATGAACAAATGGGCAGGTTTCAGGGTTTGTAGGAATTGCTGGGGGTGAGGAGATAGAAACCAGAAGGATTTTCAGTATTTGGTGTGTTTCTGTAAATGGAATGTTTGCATAAGGGTTCATCCCCTGCACTGATTTACCCCTTACTCAAGCAAAATGCCCAAATTTAGTGAATTGTGTTTTCCACAATTGACCCCATAACATTTATTTCCAACTGAGAAATATCAGATTTAAACCAAACACATGCAAGTCAACCTAACCCACAAAATATCAATTTCTAATAAGTTGAAATTGTCAATATGGATTTCAAAATCTCTTTTGGATTTCCCCAAGCAGGGCTAAAGCTGTGAGCTCTTTTCCCATGTGAAATTGCCATTTGCCCCTCATGAGAATGATAAAGACAGAAACCTCATTCATTTTTCTGCAAATCTGCTGCTTTTTACCAACCCTTTTTGAGATTTTGTTTGTGCAGGGAATGATACTAACACACATCTGAGCTTCATCAATGTGAAATGGCAAAAACCCTTCTTGGAAAGTCTCTTACCATATTTGAGCATCATGAAAAATGTTCATTTACAGTATTTGTTACTAGATATCTACAAGTTATTCTATTTTACAATATTATAGGAAGTGGAGTTGGATTTTTCTCACTGGATGATGAGATATTAAATAAATTTTGTTCACTAGACTCTAAAGGCTCAGCGGTTTATCAGTTCTTTGTGATGCATTTTACCTAAGTGTCCTTATTCTACACTTGGGGAAAACTATTTTACTGCAAATATTTCTGAAGAGTTGTTACCAAAGCATCCAAAATTTGATTTTCACACCTCTCCCTCCTTGCTGGATTTGAGAGCACTGTACAAGTGGGAGGCAGGGCAATGTTTGGCTGGCTTCAAATGAGTAAATGAGTCAAAAATCCCTAAAAAAGGCTGGTGCAAATTGCTTTGCAGCCCCTCAGCAAGGGAACTCCTGCTGCCTCCCTCGGTGAGTGACTGGGATGTGCTGGCTGCTGGGAAGGAGGAAAGGGCTGCTCGGGGTTTGGGGAAGCTGTGAGGGGAGTTGGGAAATCACCCTTCGTTGTCAGAGCATCCTAAATATTTCTCTGGGCAGGGGACAGATGAGCTGGAAAGGTGCAGGATAGTCCTCACACATTCCATAATGCAGGAGCTGCGTGGGTTTGCAGCAGGCAGCCAGGGCTGTGTTACCAAAACCAAACCAAACAAAGGGTGTGAGTGGCTTCTGTCCTGCACCACCTGTCCCTAAAGGCTGGAGTGGAACAGAGGAGCAAAGCTCCTGAGGCCAGCAAGGGCAAACTGAGCAAGGC
Organism: Anthoscopus minutus; assembly: GCA_013399455.1. Lineage (NCBI taxonomy): Eukaryota > Metazoa > Chordata > Aves > Passeriformes > Paridae > Anthoscopus > Anthoscopus minutus. The sequence continues at coordinate 51,641 of VWYI01028453.1, forward strand.
AGGTTGGGTTTGTCCAGCTTGGACCAAAGCTCGGGTGGTTTAGGCACGGCTGAGGGAGAGAAAAACCCAAAAACCACAAAATAAAGTCAGACAGGAATGTGGCAGTGCTGCACTGCCCAGGAGCCCGCGGGTGAGCAGGTTCCCCTCACCCTCTCGGTGGGCAGCCACTGTGCTGTAGGGATGGGAACTGGTGCCCATGCTGGGGGATTCCTGATCTCCCCCTTTCTCACACAGGGGTTATCCCAAGGTGCTGGGGTCTCCAGGGGAGCTGGGAAATGTGAGCCCCTCTTGTGTCATCCTGGGAGTGGCTCCAACACGGGATGGAGCCACGGGATCGCCCAGGTTCCGCCCAGGGAGGAGAGGTTGCCATCAGATGTTTTGGGCAGGAGGAGCCTTCCTTACAAACAGAATAAAAAGCCATTTCCCAGTGCTTCTGTCTTGCCCAGCAGCCTGTTTGTGGCATTCAGGTGTGATAATTGCTGTTTAAACTCCCCTGGCTTCCCCACAGTGCCCGATTTCACTGATTCACAGGGCACTTCCCTCGGTGGCAGCAGTCTGTGCTGGAGCTCTAAGCTCCTCCATATGGCCCTGTCCTCTCTCAACATTTTCCATTTGGACTGGAAGTACAATCCCAATACTGTTTTTTCATTACAGTCTGTTAGTATGTCCTGGTCAGTAATAAAGCTTAAATCCTGCTCCCCTCTCAATACTTTAAACAACTGCCTCTAATCTTCTTTTCTCAGAAAGGCTTGATTTGACCAACTAAACTATAGATTGTACTGCAGCAAAAGAAACAAATCCCATCCCAGAACTGATTAGTTTTACTGCACAGCTTTGGGGCTGTGACCAGAAAGCCCAGTCTGTCCTAGTTTGGGTTGACTTTACATTTTAGTTTGCAGTAATGAGTTTATGATCTTGGGCAAGCTTTACAGTGGGAGGTTATTACCCTTCCCTCTCTCTCCCTGCTGAAGGTTATAGGGTATTTTCCAGGAAATGATGAGCTCTCAAACGATGAGTTTGCTTTCTCAGGGCAGAAGCAACATTCCAAATTAAAACATCTTCATTATTCCACACTGGCACTGTTTTCACTTCAGCTACTGGAGCTAGTATCTGATTGGGCTATTAAAGTAACTTATTTTCTTTCTTCCTTTTTTTTTTTTAATTCTTCTGACAGTGCAGAAGGTTCTTTAAATACTCTTAGAGCTTCACTAAATTAGGGTGGCACAAACAGTGGGAAATGGGCATCAGTTCTGTGGCCAAAGAGGCAGAACTGGTGTCAAAGGCCCAGTTTTGAGCATCTTTTCTTGGTCCATCAGGCTTTTTTAATCACACCATCTACTTGGGTTGCTGTTGTTTTGTCTTATATTTTCCTTTGAGCTTTCAGACAACACAAGTTTAAAAAAGGAGAGTTATAAATTCTTTTAGCACCGAGGTTGTTCCCACATATTGCCCCCGGCTCTGCACACCCATACTTGGCCTATTTGACAGAAAATTCTGTTTGCAGCACACAGGTTCTGGCTGGAGCCCAGGAGCAGCCCCCTCCCACGCTGCTGGGTGCCACTGAGCTCCTGCTGGAGGCTGGGTGGGTGGCAGTGACAGCCAGAGTGCACCTTCCCAGATGCAGAGTTTGGGTGAGCAAACAGCAGGCAGACATCAGTGGAGACTTGCCACGGCCCCTGTGTCCCAGTGCCACCAGCTGGGAGCCTCAGCACAGCTCCTGGGCTCTGCTCTGGCTCCCAGGTGGAGAGCAGTGCTTCAGACGTGGCAAAACACACTCAGAGCACTGTAAATAACACTCAGGCTGCTCAGTTCCACATGTTCAGGACAGAATGAGCAGGGAGAGAAATTCATGTGTGCTCTTCACCAAGGAGCTTCAGGGGAAAAAATCTATTTTAGAAGGACAACATCAGGCAGCTTCAAGAAAAGAGCTGTTTGAAGATACCACTATATTGTCCTTCTCCCGTGGGGAGAGGGAAGGAGCAGAGTCCTGTCAAGTTGTTCTGGATTAGAAAAGCCAGGTTTAATGTGGTTTGGCCAGGCAGTACTGAGAAAAAAATCTTCTACATCTTAAACATTTGGATGGCATAATTAGAAGTCAAATCCATGGAAATCGGGGGTTTTGGGGTCTTAAAATGCAAATTTTTCCCCCCATTTTGGCACTCCACAGACTTCTCCACTATGGCACACAGGCCCCACTGTATTTTGGATACAGCAGCAGCATTTTGGGGTTTAAGCCCTTTGCAGAAGGGTATTGTGCACTTTGGAATGAAGGTAAGGAAGGATTTTCCTGGTCTGCAGCTCACTGGCAAACACAGAACTGCCCTGACTTGTTCTCTTACACTGTGTCTGTTCCAGCACAAGGTTTCTTTCCTTTTTCTGCTCCCAGCAGGGTCTGAGCAGATGCTTTTGGAGCATCCACAGGGGTGTGGGATGTGCCTCCAAATCCTGAGGTCTCCATCAAAGCTGCACATGTCCTCATGCAATGTTCCAGCCACGCTGGCTGGGATGAACTCTGGCTTTGGGAAAGGCACAGCTCAATGCTCACAGTCCTTGGCTTTCACTGCCTCCCTCCCTGCCTGATCTGGAGAACTGGAAACTGGACACACTGGCATGTAAACACCCAGAGGGAGAAAAAACCCCCAAAATGCAGCTCCTGCTTCCCCAAAAATAACCTTTGCTGTGCTCACACAGAAAAAATACAATACAAGCCAAATGCAGTTTAGAGCTCCTTGCTGTGGCACAAGGAGCTTTCCCCTGACCATCCTGGGGCCCTGTGTCAGCCCAGCCATTCCCATAAAGGTTAGGTATAAAAGCGGGTGTTGGATACTACAGTTAGGGATGAGGGAGGGGGAACGGGAAGAATTTCAGGAGTACTTTCTGCAGAACAGTCACTTCATTTTCAAGGAACTGCCAATGAATCCTGATTTCCCTGGCACAGTCCCAGGGGATTAATCTGAGCTATCTGAGCCCGGATCAGGCAGAGCTGTGCCTATCAGCAGCCAGGTTGCTGCAGCAACAGGCTGACACATGTAAAACTCCCTTTGATCGTGCCACTGTCACACGGGGAGCTGCTTGGGAGTTAGGTCAGGTTGGGAGCTGTACTACACTTTTCCAGGGACTGTCACTCACTGCCACATCGGGGCTGGGCACTTGAAATGCACCGTGAGTAACTTCAGCAGGCCCACGTGGATCACAGCTTAGCTGGCTACAGAAAATAAGGGAGCAATAAAACACTAAGAACTGTTAAGCAAACCGTGAGTAAGGCGCCTCAGAATTCCTCCCCGAAATCTGGAGACAAAATTACCATTTCTGACCAAAAATTTTTGTTTTGCTTTGGTTGCTTTTCTTCATCTTAGAATTCAGAAAGAGCATAGGAAATGACTTAAAAATCACAGAGATGATCCTTCAAAGCCTGTTGGAATGGGAGAGGAATGAGCAAATAGCTGGTACAGGGCACAAGAAGGACATGGCATCACTGCTGGGCTCTTTTCACTCAGAATTGTTTAAACATGTTTTATGTGATCAACTGGGCTTGTACCAAACAGCCCCAAGTCTGTGTGTATGCAAGGAATGTTTGGACACCCAGTGCAAGGGCAACAGTTGGGCTGGATGATCCCCATGGAACCCTTCCAGCTCAGGAATTCTGTGGTTCCCAGCAAAATGGCCTCACAGGGTGCTAAAACCCCAATTTATTTGCCTGTACTTACAAGTATGAAATGCAAAAAGCCATGGCAAAAGGCTGCAGTAAAGGAGGCAGAAATCTTGTGGAATTGGCATGCAGCTGAGTAACAGAAGTGGGATTTGCTTAGTCAACATTAGTGGGGTGTTTCCCATCCTCTGGGCTTTCACTTTTAAATCTTATGTGTTTATAGAAAATGTTTGAGTCCAACTCTCTGTCCCTGTGTGGAACACAATCAGAATTGTCCCCTGAGCTTCCCAGCCCGTCAGGTGGGGCTGCTCAGCTGCCCTGCCACGTGCTCTGTGCCTGAGCTTCTCCCCTGCCTCTGAGACCACTTTCAGAGTTCTCCTGTAAAATGATGTCTTTCTTCTTCCTATCTCTGATCCAACAACTTGTACACAAAAAGCTTTTTATTCTTCCGGCGCCACTTCCTTTCAGCTGTGCGAAACCACCCCAAAACCTTATCAGTGGGGCACTGCAGCTGCAGCTTAATGTGAGCTCCTGCTTCCCTGACTGTGACTGTCTCAGAAAGTTCCAAATTGTTTACTTATCTGCCAGAAACACACGCCGAGGGGAGTTCAGGCTCTGCTGCCCAAGGTGCATTTTAAATCAGGGGGAGAACTGCTTCAGATATTTCACATTACATCTCTCAGCTTTATCTGCCGCTGTAAATTATGAGGCTGCTCCATTGAGCTGAATGAAGATTAAATTTTTGAGCAGTGTTTTCTGAAGAATGGAGATTTTTCTCTCTGAAATGAAGAGCCTGTCGTGCCCCAGCGTGGCTGGCTCTCACTTTGCCGCCCAAGCCTTTCCCTTTCCCAGCAAGCAGGCAGCTCCTTGGGGAGCACTGCCAGGGGCTGAGCCTGTCCTGACATTAAAGGCATCTGCAGATGGAGTCAGGGTGGGATGTGCCCTGAACAGCAAGTGCTCTGGGGAGCTGCAATCCTTCTGCTGCCATCCAGCTGTGGCAGCTGCCGTGAGGGAAATGTATTCTCTGCTGTGCGCAGCCCTTCCCTGCAGACACCTGATGGACATGGGACACGGGGGGATGTTAAACAAACCACTGCTTGCAGCAGCCATGTGAAACACTCACAAGTAAAACACTCACAGCTAGGCTGAATTCCTGCCTCCAGCCCTCTCCTCTGAGCTCTCCAGCATGGGGAGATGCCAGCCTGACTTTGCTTGCTTTGTGCCCAACACAGGTGCCTGGGAGAGAGCTGAGTGGGTGCCTCCAGTAAAGCAGTGTAGTCCTCACAGGATCTGGTGTGGAAACAGTTTTGCTGTCTCTTCAGGCATTAATTTGCTCCAGTTTCCTCTTAGGCGTGGTCTTCCCTGGGTGCACACAAGAGCCAGAGAACACAGCAGCCCCAATGCTGCTGGCTGGAAAGTGCAGCACAGTTCTGAGATGGGCATGTCCTGGGGCTGAAGGTGCTCACAGGATGAGAAGGGCTCCCCATGGCCACTTTTCTCCCCACCCCAGACCCCTCTGCAGAGCTGCCCCAGCCCTGGGGCCAGCACAGGCAGGAGCTGGAGCTGCTGAAGCCAGGCCAGAGGAGGCACCAGGATGAGCAGAAGGATGGAGCAGCTGTGCTGGCAGGAAAGGCTGGAAGGGCTGGGGTTGTTCAGCCTGGACAGGAGAAGCTTTGGGCTGACCTCATTGTTGCCTTCCAGTGCCTGGAGGGAGTCCACAGGAAAGACAGAGCAAGACTTTGGAAAAGAGTCTGGAGTGTCAGGACAAGGGGAATGGCTTCTTACTCCCAGAGAGCAGGGATAGATGGGATCTTGGGAAGGAATTGTTCCCTGTGAAGGTGGGGAGGCCCTGGAATGCAGTTCCTGCAGAAGCTACCGCTACCCCTGGATCCCTGGCAGGATGGAGCTTGGAGCAACCTGGGATAGTGGGAGTGTTCTTGCCCATGGCAGGGCTGGTATGGGCTGGGCTTTAAGGTCCCTTCGCACCCAAACCATTCTGGGATTCCCTGATTGTCTGTGTGGTGCTCACGAGCTCCACAGGGGGGTCACAGCATCATTTTTTCTCGTGCTTTCCTTCTCTCTGGAGCAGGGAGTTGAGGAGCAGCAGCAATGAAGGGGAGGCAGAGCTGGCACAGCTGGCACAGCTGCAGGCAGCGCTCCCTGGAGTGTGTCACCTTGTCCTGGTCAGGCTGTCCATCGGGAGTGCTCAGGGAATGGGCAGCGCCAGGGGAGCGCCAGGCAGAGCAGGGGGAAATGCTCGGCACTGATGAGATGGCTGCGGGCTCCCTGCCCTCTGCTCCCGAGTTCAAGCAGGTTTCCTGCATGGGAATCAGGCTGTTCCACAGGCCAAACTTCGCCCAGTTTCCCAGGGCGTACTGAGATCCTTTGCACAGTGAGACAACGAGAAAGAACAATTCTCTCTTTCCCTCCTCAGCGTTTCTTTAATCCCCCGGTCGGTGTGCCGGCTGCTGTTTTAGGAGGGCTCTGTGCTGATTCCTACAGGTCCTTGAGCGAAGGCGAGGCGATCCCACCTTTTTCAGTGCGCAGAGGGGAGTGCCGGGAGCTGCTGCGGGAATCTCTGCAGGACTGAGCAGTTCTGTGAGCACTGAATGGGCACCTACATTGCCAGCACACAGGAGAGCCTCGTCCCAGAGCGGCTGAGCTTGTTCCCAGCACTTCCCTGGAAAACTGCAGCCCAGGGAGAGGCTCCACACCACCAGGGACAAAGGGGGAGCAGGAAGGGCTGGCAGACAGGAGCTGCCCTGGGCCCCATTCCCCATCACCTCTGTGCTGCTCAGCCGGGGCAGCTGTGAAACTCAGCCCGGGGAAAGGTGGTGCTTTCATTTGCCTTTGTTTCTCACAATCCAAATCTATTTCCATTGGAAAAAAATTAAATTAGTCTTCCCCATGCTGAGCCTGCTTTGCCCATGGCAGTAGCTGTTGAACCATATCCCTGTCTTAATCCTGATCCAGGTTTTGTCCTTGTATCCTGGTGAGGAGAGGCAGTGAGAAAGCACTTGGGAGGCCATCACCCCTCCACAATTAGGAAAAATTGAGAACTGTTATTTCCCTGGCATGTTTATTGGAATTGATTACTTTTAGCAAGTCCTAATACGAAGAGTGTGAGGATTTCAGCTAGGGCTGAGCTGCTCTGTGGTACCAGAGCATCTGCACAGTGAGAGCTGGAGGGTTCAAAGAATTTAAATAAGGTAATTTAGGAGATGTGGAGCAAACTTTGCTGGGGAGCTTTAATTAATGCTAAAATTCCAGACTTTTATGTCTGCACTCATCTGTTTGCAACACCAAGAGTGTATTTTATGGCAGTTCTTAGAATGAGGCTCAATTCCTGCTACAAAAGTGGTGCCAACAAGTTCATGCCTCATATTTAAAATCATTTGCTACTGTTGGCAGGGCTGAAAAAAGGGGGCACGGGCTTTCAAAGAGTCAAAACTTGGTCTCTGTCCTGTGGGAGTCACCTTTTTAGAAACTTTGTTGGCCACAGATAGAGCCCAATGAATTCACATCTAGCTTCTCCAGGAAATTTCAGTTACAGGAGCTTAATATTTAGTAAATTCATCTGCAAAACTTTCAAATCCAAGTCCTTGCTCTCATCTGTGAGTTCTTACAGAAAATCTGTGAGAAAACGGGTACAAAATCATCTCGTCTGGCTCACTGCCCTTTGTTTTAAGTGGCAGAACACTTTTTCTCAGAAAAAAAAAATAAAAAAGAACAAATGACCCAAAGACTCCTTTAGCTCTGCCTGTGCCAGAGTCAATGGAGCTGCAGCAGTTTACAGTGATGAGGTTCTGGCAAGTGCATTATTCTGGCAGGAGAGAACAGTTGGGCAATTTACTGCAGCTCATCCAAACTGCAAATGAAGGTTCTGTATTCCCTCAGTTTGAGGAAATCAGCAGGAAAAGGCCTCCTCCTATTTTTATTTTTTTTGCCAATGTTTCCCACTTCTGCAAAGGTTTCCTTCTCTGCCCTGCCTTTCTCACCACAGCAGAGGCAGAGAAATGACACCAAAATTCCCTGGTTTGTTGTAAGAACCAGTTGGGTGTAAATTATTCCAGCCAGGATGGAATGAAGAGGCTGGAATTGAAGAGCTGGGATGTCTTTTAGCCACAGTCTCTAGAAATAACATTATTATTTACATGCAATCCCATCCCTGGAGCCAGAGCAGCAATCAGTAAAAGCACAAACCTTTCTTTAGCTAGAAAAAGTGCTATTAGAAAAAAGATTAGGGATCTGTCCCTGCTCTGTGCAGCTCAGCACAGAGCTGCCGATTCTGTACACGAATATATCAAATAGGGTCAAGCATGACACAATTCTGGTGTCATGCTGAATTCCTGCTGGAGCTAATATTGTTACAGCCCCGTTGTGGCTGACATAAACCTGTCACTTCTTCAGGAGGGTGATTCATGAGAGACACGGGAGAATCAATGGAGATAAAAATAGGGAGTGCAGTAACTGCATCCATCTCATCACCATTTTGCTTGTATTACACTGAGTAACCTGATTAAAAGGGTTGTATTTAAACATCATCTGGCACACCTGCTCAGAGAAGTGAGAGTGGGAGAGGAGGAACCCAAACTGGGGAGCCTTGGAGGTGGGGAATCCATCAGCCTGCACAGGGCAGCAGCACTAGAGGGAAGGGGACAGTGGGCAGCCCCCACCATTCCCAAAGCCTGGACTCAGCTGAAGAACTGCAGGCAGCCTGGCACATTCCTGCTTGGAGACAGCCAAAGTGAAATAAAAAAGGCCTAGAGTAGTGTGCTACAAAGTAGAAAATCCCCTTTGTATTCATGCCTAGTGAATATTCAAAAAACTCCAAAAATTTCCCTCCAGAATCAATCTCTAAATGCACACAGATACATTTCCCTAGAAAATCTGTCTGAAAAAGGGACTTAAAGTGTTTGGATTAACCTTGCCCATGAATCAGCTTATACCTAGAACAGCCAAAAGGCAGGTTTGCCCGTGCTATACTCTCTGAAGATGTACAACCAGAACCCAAGTTGCACATGAAGCTTGTGCTTTCACTGAAGATTAGGTCTGGGGGATCCTTGTTCCTGCTGGGTTAAGGTATGCTGGTGCTGCTTCCATGCAAGCCATGCAGAAATACAGCAACACCCCTTCCTTCCCTGCAGCCTGGGTGTGGACACACAGCAAAAGGAAGAGCTTGGACAGCAATTCCTGAACCATCAGGCCCAGCAGGAGCTCAGCTCTCTCTTCATTAGAGGCAAACCTGTCTCAGGAGCTCCTGGAGCGCAGGAAGCTCAGGAGTGCACTGGTGCCTGTACTTCCAGAAGTGTGATCTGCACCCTCCCCACAGCTCAGTTTGCACTGATTTGGTGGGGACGATGAGCACAAAATCAAAGAGAGAATTTCCCTCTCTCCTTCTGGAGGTGCTGCTTTTTCTGGGATTCAGGATGGGAGTCCTGCAGTAGCTCTGAACTGCAGGCCTGTGATCTCCTGCCATCATGGGCTCGAGCAGTGGCACACAGAGGTGTCCAAGAGAAGGAAATAGAATGAAAAAAATCTCAGATAAGAGGGAATTGGCAGGTTGATGATAATCTTAAGTATGTGGGACTGTGTTTATGCCTGGTTTCTAGTGAAACTCCAGTGCTTTCCAGCATGCAGCATGCTTAAGAGATTACAGGCTGTGGGATTTAGTGCCAGAGCTGTCAGGAAATTCTCAAACACTCTTCTCTTATCCTGGCACGTTGTGCTATGCCCCAAACTTGAGAGAACACCGCAGTGGGGACTCAAGACATCCAGCAAATCATGGGGATGTGCTCTGAAAGCCTCCAAGGCAGTACCAGAATGGATCTGCAGCTAACAGGCAATAAAGGGTTACTCCATTTTCCTTTGACCTAAGACTCAGACGTTCGGTGTTTCTTGCCAGGGTGAGAAAAAGCTCTGGCCCAACCGTGAAGCAGACAGGGAGTTTCCTGCCTTGGGAAGTGTTAAAACTGAGGTGGGTGGCAGTGGGCAGGCAGGGCAGCTCCGAGTGCTACTGCCAGCCTGTCACTTCCAGTCACCTTGCAGGGCTTGACTGCTGAGCAGCAGCAGCCACAACAGTTGGGACAGACGGGTTGCTGCAGATGACAGGATCTTTACAAGGGGCAATCGTGATGGCGTCAGTGTTTATCCTCTGCAGCAAGTGGATAAATCACAGTAAATGGGCTTCCCCTCCGAGCTGGAACCTGCTGGGTTATTTCTGCCCAGCCACAAATATTTATCCAGCACGTGGGGGATGTGCCAGGCTGCCTGGTGCAGCCAGCAGCCAGGAACTCCTGCCCAAGCACAAACCTGGGAGCAGGGTGGCACTGGAGACACAGGTGCTCAGTCAAAGGTGGTTTGGGCAGTTCTTGAGAGGTCTCCCACTTTCCTGGGAGCCAGAGGTGATTTGCTGGGTGTCAGGGTGAATGAACACGGGTTTCACCTCTTAGGAGGTGCTGGGGGAGACTGAGGTCACACATCCTGGCCAAAGGGGCTGCAAGTGGGCCCCAAAGCATAGATCAGATTCACTGTTGGCTCAGAAACAGCAGGTTAATTTTACCCAGGTAAATACTGAAATGCAGTTTTATCTCCACGATCAGGCAGTTTGTTTTCAGAGAATAGGCACTTCCCAGAAATGGTTACGTAAATCAGAGGAATTACAATATGAGCATCCTTTGGAGCTTTTTCATTTCAGTTTTCAATGTCAAACAAGTGTTCAGTGTTAGAGGTTTGAAAGGATGAAATTAGAAACCCTGTAATGGAGTATTGTGGAAAGATATCCCTCAAGAAAGCTCATTCCCAGCTCCTCATCCTCTGGTGTTTTGCCCATTACCAACGAGCATGAATTCCGCACTTAATCTGATCTGATGTAATCGGAGCTGTTCTCACCCTCCCCGAGTTTCCTCCTTTCCTGAATCCCCTGAACCCTCAGCTCTCAGGATCACCTTGCAGCCACATGTTCCCGGAGTTAATTATCCCTTGTATCAAGCTGTATTTTCTTTTATCCCTTTTAAATTCGGTGCTTTCCCATTTCTCAGAGCATCTGCCTGTATCCACACAAATGAAAAGGATCAACTGGAGAGGATAATCTTCTGCCTGTATCCCTCTTGCTATTTTCTGTATCTGCATCCCATTTTCTCTGCTCTGTTCCATCTGTTGGCGGCTCCATCCCCAAAGGCTGGGAGCCTCCGTTCCCCTCAGTCTAAACCCGGACCCCGATTTCAGTTGTGGTTAAACAAGATGTTTCTCTGCTGAGAGGGGAGGAAAGAAGCAGCTAACAGAACAGGGGGAGGTTGCTTTTCCTTCTGGAATCATCCTAATGGGAATTTTTTGGTCCTGAAGGAAGATTCCAAGGTTAAACAACAGCAGCAGGAATTTCACAGCTTGGGGTGTGCATCTGTGCTTTTGGTTATGCTCTCTCTCCTCCCTTTGCCAGAAAAGGATGCCCTGAGAGGAGCAGCATCTCCTGATCTCCCAAAAACTCCCCTTTTCCAGAGTGCCCTGCTGAGGTGAAGTCTCTCCTCGGCTTTGTAGATTTTTGGACACAGCACTTGAAGGTCACCCACCAAGGTAAAGAAAGTGCTTGTTTTCCACGTGTAAATGAGGACATCGGGGACAACGGCAGGCTTTGCAACCCACAAAAAGCTCCCTCTTCTCCAAGTGGGCTGTCCCACCGGTCAGGCAAGGTTTCCCTTGAAAACAACCCCCTGCCTTTCATTCACCACTCTGCTTTCTGGAGCTCTTTCCATTGTCCTGGTCTGCAGGGGCTCGGTCACTTTGTGAGAAAGAGAAGTTGGGCCCTTGCTCGCCGTGTTTGTCCTCAGATAGTGCTGTAGTAGGTATTCATGCACCTACATAAAACAGGCACCGGGACTTTGTGGTTGTCCAGTCCTACTCAGCTGTATGAATATTTACCAATCCCATTGCTTTTAATTCCCATGCAGGAATTCTAACAACTGCAGAGCTGCTGAGAATCCATTTTTTGCATAAAAAAGGAGAGCAGTTCTTTAATTCCTGAAAGCCACGTCAGGAAGGGATTCTTGGATTTGTTGTTATGGGGTTTTTTGGGGAAAAGGGACAATAACAGGAGGAATTTATGCGGAAGGATTCCTGAGATCGTGACAGTCGATTATGTACCTATTCCCAAAGGATTAGGTATTTAAAGCTGCATTTTACAGCCCCAGTGAGGAGCACTGGCACTTTCTTTCCTGACAAGAGAACTGGAATGGTGAATCAGGGAATGAGGGATGGGGATTCCTTTTTCCCCAGGGTGGGGGGATTGCACAGGAAGGAGCAAATTTCCTGAGGAAACCACACACACACACACACTGGGGAACACAAACACTGGGGACATGCACTGCTGTGTGCCAAAGAATCACTGAATTATTCAGTTTGGAAAAGGCTTCTGAAAGAGTCGGGTTCAAGCCCTAACCCAGCGCTGCCCAGCTAAACCATGTGTGGTAAAATCACCTTCACTTCCCTTGCCTTTCACTTCCCTGAAAACCCTGGCTTTTCTGCCCTCTGAGAAGTAGGAAATATTCCAGGTTTTGCTGTGTCTGTTCCCAGAGGACTGTAAGGATGCACTTGCTTGGATGAGCACATGGAGCTCAGACCAAAGGAGGTGTCGGTGAATCACTGCAGAACTGCCCAGACTGTGGAGCTATGCAAAGGCAGTGCTTCCCTGGCTCCACTCCAATCCCTGCTTTTATTCCCCCACTTGGGATGCTGATAAAGATGCTTAATATTTGTGTATCTATGTAAAAGGATGTCTGCTGAGCAAGGTGCTGGCCAGGCACACGCTCCTAGAAGAACCAAATGGGAAATGCAGTTCAAAATCGCAGTGAAATCCAGCAGCATCGAGTTTCTATCCCTTACTGGTATGAAGATAAAAATCAATAGAAATGGAGATGCTTGTGTCACTGGGTGGCCTTGACCCATGCCAGCACAAGGTAGCTAGAGAGGAGACACTGGGGAGTTGCTTCATTTCTACCTATTGGAAACAGAAATAACCCAGTCCTGGGAATAGAAATAACCCTTTATTGGGAACAGAAATAACCTTTACTGGAAATAGGAATTACCCTGTACTGGAAATAGGAATAACCCTTTATTTGGAACAGAAATAAACCTTCACTGCCCAGGCCCAACAGTTCATTTGTCCAATAGTTTGTTCTGATTTCTTAGAAGTTTCTGTCCTGCTTAGGAGGAGGTACATGAGGGCTGGAAGAGCCAGAAGACACATTGCATGTTTTCATTTTCAATTCCCTGGCTCAATTGAAAGGCTCAAGGACAGTGAGCCAGGAGCAAGTTCCTTACCCAACCCAGCTTTCCTTTCTTTAGGGGAAATTTAGGAGTTTTCTCGTGCCCTGTTGGGGATTTAGCTCCATGTCAGGGCAGTTGCAGCAGGGTGGATTTTTGAGCTTCCCAACAATTTCTCCTGCAGGCCGTTCCCACAGGGAGCACTTTGAGAAAGGAGAAAACAAACCAGGCTGTTTGCCTTCGTTCATGCCCCTGGCTCATGGGGCTTTCCAGAGGTATTCAGGCTCAGGTTATTCTAAAAAAATCCTCCTTTGCCCTTTTATTTTTTTCTTTGTCACAATGTAAGATGCTGGTTTGGACACTTTGTTCTTCTTTGCTTTATATAGTTCCTAAAATAAGCTCAGAAAGGAGGTGGGAACTTTCCCCTATTGAAAATACAGTGCAATGTGAATGCTGGGGTGGTTTTTCCCTAGGAAGCTGACCCAGGAAGCCATTTGCTGCTCCCTGTGGTTCAGCCACACAGAAGCTGAAGATATGGAAGTTTTATTCATGCCTAGAAGACTAAACCCCTATTTATATATCTCAATCCTATGAGCTATGAAGCTCTTTTTTTTTTCTTTAAGCTTTGTTTTTACTCTGTTTTGTGGGGTTTCTTGAGGTGTCAGTCACTCAGGTTTGGGAAATGTGCTGGAGTTGTTTGTTATACAAAGGAGAGCATCGTGGGGAGACTGAGCTGAGAAGCTTCAGACAGAAGTTCACCACGAGTGCTTTTGCAATGTGCAAACACATTCCCCCTCCCCAAGCCTGTCAACATAGAGAGGAAAAAATGATGGCTAAATATAAAAATAAAAACCCAAACAGGCAAATGAAATACTTAGTGAGCCTCTAGAGAATAGCCATCCTTCTCCTGAACCCTGCACTGAGTGGCTCAGCACTGATGTAGTTTTAAGCACTGAAATGTCACTTTAAATTTTAATAGATTTTCAGAAATAAATGATTGTGGAGCAGGTCACTTGGTGGCTGTGCTCCCTGCCCATGGGACTGGAGAGAGGAGGGAGGGAATCCCAACCCAAGCTCTGCCTATGTCCCACTTTCAGCCCTCTGTTTTTGAGAAGTCCCTTCAGGAGCCATGAATTTGTGCCAGGATTATGAGAACAGTGGGACACAGAGCTTTTCCTGGAAAATGGCATCCATCAATATCCATCAATAACCTGGGATTATAACCAGGAGGCAGCTGCCTCCTGCCTTAATGTGGTTACAAGTCCCCGTCCTGGGTTATTCCTTCTTCTGTGTGTGGTTAGAGATGAACATAAGTATGCTGTCCTCACATTTAAACACTTTTTATAAATAAGTATACTCTGCTGTGGGGGTGTTCATTTGCTAAAAGCCCAGTTTGTTATGTTTGAGTCATGTGTGAATAAATCATGAATTTGATGGTTTGTTTTCCATTTAACTCCACGCCTCCTATTTTCTGATTCCTTAATCAAAGAAAATCAAAGGATAAATTGCAGTTTGATCTGATAAGGATAACTTTGATGCAATGAGGCATTTCCTAGAGGCTGGATCAGCCTCAGGAGCTGAACTGGCCACAAAGGAAGTCTGTGGGGGAAAAAAAGAAGCCACTTTGACAGGACACATTTATCAAGATCAGTGGTGTGCAACCCTGGTGGAAAACTGGTAACTGCAGGTTGTCCGTGTGGAATTGCAGGGATTTGTCCTGCTGCTCTCCTAAGAAATATGAACAGTGCCACCTGTACCTGTCCAGGCTGAGAGTTACTTTTAAGTGGTAAATAAAACTTAATTCTGTGAAGAGTTTTTTTTTTTGTAAGTATGGATTTCACTTAATAGCTTGAACACTGAAAAATTGCTTCAAATTGCATTTTGTGTTTTGATTCCGGTCCAGATATTTCTGAGCAGATGTGATGCTCAAGCAAAAATTGTTTGCTCTTTCCTGTGTTTATTTTGTTTTCCTTGTTGCCTTGTGGATATACACAGTGGCTTTTTCAGAAGGGATGCAGCTTCTTTTCAGACATGCAGCAAAATTGGGCGCTTCTCTCCAAGCAAACCCTAGGATGGACTCAGCAGGGGGAAGAACAACCAGCCTCTGGCACAAGAATGTTTTTGCTTCTCTTTTTGGGTGTGCTGAATACCAGAGGAGAGGGAGTCTGTTCACATGGTGGGTTTGCAGAGCTGTTCACATTTGCAAGAGAGAAATTGTGTGCTCTCAGATATCCTGGATCCTGCAGGGATGTTGGCTGCTCCTGTTGTTCGTCTGCCACTCTTGGAGAGGTGGGAAGAGTGAGTCCCTTGGAAGTGCTGTCTAAGCAAAGCAATGCAGTAATCTGATGGAATATTTTCGATTTTAATAATTTTGAGGGAGAATTTTTTCACAGAAAGGCTGACCAGGGAGGTTTGGAGTGCCCATCCCTGGAGGTGTCCAAGGCTTGAAGGCCTGGATGTGGCACTCAGTGCTCTGGGCTGGGGACAAGGTGGGCATGAGGCACAGCTGGGACTTTATCTTGGAGAACCATAGAATAACTCTGGCCACATCTTCCTGCTGTTTCCTTTTCCTCAGGCACAAATTCTTGTATAAAAAAAAGCAGCTTTCTTACCCTGGCATGGGGTAATGGCATCATTGACATATCCTATGGTGTGTGTCTTTCTAAAGGGGCCATCTATTTTAAGGAATTAATTTTCATTTGGGATAGTCAGTTATCTTTTTACTGCTATTTCACTGCACCCACTTGCCTTTCAGATAGTGCTCTCTCACCTCAGTTTGGAGCTGTTGAACAGCTGGGAAGAAAAGCTGAATCCAGAAAATAATTATATAGATGAATATCTAACACGAGGAAGATCCCTTCTGAGAAATCAGGCTTTTCTTCAATACTGCTGTGCATGCTTGCAAAGACATGAAAATCAGGGTGTTAATGTACCTGAACACACATAAAGCATCTTCTGTTATCTTCCCAGAGATGTATTATCATTAACTCCGGGAAAATTTGTGTGGACAGCGCTCCTAGGGATGCCCAGGGTGGGATTGCTGGGGTGTCTGTGCAGGACCAGGGGTTGGACTGGATGATCCTTGTGGGTGCCTTCCAGCTCGGTATTCTGTGATTTTATCATCATCCAGAACCAGGCTGGGATTTGAGGACAGTGCTGCATCTCACTGGAGAAACCTAACACGGAACAGTTCTGACCAGCTCGACCTGCAAGGCAGAGCTGCAGATGTGATCCCTTAGTGCATCATCACTTCTGCAGCCTCCCTTTTACATGGTGCAGAGTAACCTGGAGTATTTTGCCATGACTTCTGCCTTGGGCAGCTGTGATATCCACAGGAGAGCCCTTTGGGCACTAGCTTTGGTGCCCAGTTTAGGAAGCTGAGGAGCACATTGTCACTGGGGATGTTTCTCCCTAAGGCAATGACTTGTTTGCTGTTTGATTTTATCAGACTGAGGAGTTAAACACCTTCATTGTGTATCTGACCTGCAGGGTGTGAATTCTGCTCTCCTTTGATGGGATGCTCTTTCTGCCTCTCCCAGTCCCCTTGTCACTTGGCCATTCTGGTCTGGCTTAGTGTAGTCTACAGTAGAAATATAAAATCCCAGGGAAACCCCTCCCTAAATCTTTGGAGGAAAATGAAAACAGCGATCCAAAGATTATATTTCTCCCATGTTCCTCTGAGCTGATTTTATTCCTCTTTCTGAGGAACATGAAAAAAAATGAATGAGCCCCAAATTCAATCTCTTCCTTATGCTCTTATCACAGACATCTTGATGTGGTATATTTTTTCTAATTTTATGTTTACTGTAAAACTGGGAAGTTGAAAAGTATGGGATCTGTCTCTACCCAAAAACTCTTATGACCCCCCAAAAATACAAATTTAACCCCAAAAATGGATTATTTGCTCTTGTGGCAAGATAAGGAATGTCTTTGTGCTGATAAAATGCATGATTTTACATCCTAATTAATAAAAGGACAAAATAAAAATCAGTTTGCAAATTATTAGAATTCATTAAAATGTAATTATTTGTGAACTACTCTGAACTGATGTTCCTGATGAGCTGAGCTAATCCTGTGCCACTTCCAACCTGAACGGAATTGAAATTGGTAAAAGCCAAGACTCAGGGAATGCTTGGGGAGTTTTGGGTAGTGCAAACCATGAAATGAAACATTTCCTGGGAGTTACAGGCTGAGCCAAAAAGCCACAAAAATCTTTAGGCCTCATAACTTCTCTATAGTTTTTGAATGTTTAAAAACAAATGTGATATTTTGTTCTGAGGCTAAGTGTGACTTACTTAGGTGGGAAGGATTTGGGTTCAGATCCAAACTCTTGCTGTAGGATCAGCACTGTTTCCATTGATGATTCTCCGAGGGATAGACACTGTTAATCCCTATTTGCATCCCTTCCTGATGCCCATAAAACTCCCTGCAGACAGAACAGACACAGAATATAAATCCCGTGTCCAGAATCAGTTGTTTTTTCCTCACAATCTTGGAGTACATAGGAGAGGTAAAGGCCAGAGTCCAGGCTGAGCTAATTAATGATATCCATACATAATGATAGATTGATGTCCTTATACAGAGGCTGCTTTTTGCCCTCTGTGCAGGAAGTTCCCCTTAAACCTTTGTGTTTCTTTATCCAGCTTGTCAGAGAGCTCCACTTCTGTGTGTATTGATAGAAGAAAATGGAATGTTAATCCTGGTTTAACACCTCACTCAGGTGCCTGTGCCAGCGTGCCTGACAGGTGTTTTGGATCCTCTCGAGTTGAAGATGGGCTGGGAGGTGGAGCACCCCGAGGCAGAGGAGTGGGCAGGTTCTTTTCCAGAGCTTGTTCTCTGGTGAAGAACAATGCCCTGTTTTGGAGGCACATAATGGCAGTGCTGCCGTGCAGCATTTCTGTGCTGATTCATTTCCCACAGATGAGGTGGTTCTCTGCTGCAGGATGGCCTCAGAGTGCTGGGTCTGAGTGTGTGGCAGGGCTGTTAGAAAACATTGCTCTGGAAGGCAATGCATTCAGGAAACAGCAGTGCCCTGGAGGGCTGTGTGTTCAGAATTCCCCACATGTTTTCCCACTCCTGCCAGACCATATGCAAGCAGACAGTTTGCATCAGGCCCCGGTGCCAACTCCTGAATTACTGCTGAAATAGGGAATGTTTTGATAGAAGCAGAAAGCTTTCTGGTGGCATTCTGAGGAGTCACTAATGAGGTTCTCCCAAATGGGCACTTGCTCAGGCTCTGCCTCCTCCCTGTGCCAGGCTCCCCAGCCTTGCCCAGCCTGGCTGCGGGTGTGAGGCGCAGCCGCGCTGCGCGTGCAGCCCTGGCACTGAGAGCTCTGGTGCTGTGGGAGCGAAGTGCCACTGCATAACCCAGCCTGGCAGCTCTCTGCACAGCTTCCTGACTCTTCTCAGTGCTGGAGAGGCCCTCGTGATCGGGAAATTGCTCTGCATCAGCTCCTTGAGGCTCTGCTTGGGTGGTAGGCTCAGCATTTGGAAGTGCCACCCCCAGGCACTGCTGGAGTGCAGAGGAAGGACAATGGAGTTCTGGGATCCATTTCTGGAACTTGGAGCCTCAAAAGCTCAAAGAAACTCTTCAGTGGTGGAGAGTCTCTGCTCTAGCTCAAAACCCCACCTCCAGGCAAGATCCATGTGCCTTTGGCACAGTAGTCCCAGGCTTGGGCTTTGACCACCTCTCCAGGAAAACTGCTAGGGTTTAAGCATCTTCTTGGTAAAAAATGCTTCGTAAGGTCAAGTCCAAAAACTTCCCATAAACTCCTAAATGCCCTTCCAGCCCTCACCTGCAAGTCCTGCCTCCCCAGTCTCCTAGAACCCCAGGGCTCCCACAGCAAAGATGTGCAGTGGCTGTGTCCCAGCAAAGCAGAGACTCAGGGGCTGAAGTTCTGTCACCTGAGCATGTTTATGTTCCAAAACTGGGGCCAGGGAGTGTCAGCACAGTTAAACCTGCACTGTCAGCTCCTGGGGCTGTGCCTGTTTAACCCTCAGCAGGGAGCCACAAGCAGGAGGGAGAGAGACTATTTACAAGGACCTGGAGGGACAGGACAAGGGGAATGGCTTCAAGGGAGGGGTTAGATGGGATATTGGGAAGGAATTCCTGCCTGTAAGGTTGGGGAGGCCCTGGCACAGGTGGCCAGAGAAGCTGTGGCTGTCCCTGGATCCCTGGAAGTGTCCAAGGCCAGACTGGACAGGGCTGGGAGCAGCCTGGGGCAGTGGAAGGTGTCCCTGGCCATGGCAGGGTGGCACTGGATGGGCTTTAAGGTCACTTCCACCCAGAACATTCCATGACTCCATGATCTCCCACATTCACTGTGTTGGCATAATGTCTGGACCCAGAGCAGATCCAGGTTTTGACCCAAAAGATGCTGCTGAGTGCTCTTTGTGAGTGTGAGTTTGAAACTCCATTTTATCTACGGGGTGGTTTTAAGCATTCCAGATGAACGCTCTTGTGTACTGTGCTCAGTGATTCCTTGCTATTCCAGGACCATCACAACAAGGTTTATTGTGTTCTTACCCAGCATGTTGTGACATTATTGCAAAATTATTGCTTTGTTTCTCCTAAACCCAAGATTTTTTTGCAATGGTAATAATAATAAAAGACATACAGGCTGATGAACTATCCACCATGTCAGACTGCAGCACAGCAGGCTCTGAAATAGCTGAGAGAGTAAAACAGAAAAATACCTCAATTTATGAGTGAAACACTAACACACACTAAACTTTTCCTGCACTATTCTTCATCTGATTTTTAGTTTTCTCTTCACAAGCAGACAAGACTTAAGCTTCTTGGGTGATAAATCTTAACCAGACTGAAGGGATATTCAGCGCAGGCCTTTGGAAAGCATAAATTGTGGTTTTTGTGCAGGCCAGGCTCAGAAAAAAGCACTGCTCCTCAGTCTGGTAAGAAATGCATTTCCAAATGAGTAAATAATCACTGCTGGTGCCCAGGTAGATCATAGCTAAATTCTTGTATGATGGATCAGAAGGATAATTTGGCATTGAATTGCTGCTGCTGGCCACGGGCAGGGAGTGGTTTGCAATGTGTAATTCATGGGAGCTTTACAGCTCCAGCTGCTGAAGTTGGGGTGGCTGTCATTTGTTTCCATTTGCAGCAGCAGGGAGCTGAAGGCAGGGCAAGAAATGTGCCCTGGTATCTGCTTCCCACCTGAAGAAAGGTTTCTCCCACCTGAGACTGTAGGAAGGAGGAGCAGGAGTGGTGGAACACCAGGGAGGGACTCCAGGGCTGGACTGCTCTGCTTCTCATAGGTGTAGGTGCAGCCACATCTCAGCCTCTGCCAGGGGAGATTCCCCACCTGGGATCCCAGTTCTGGGCCGGTGTTGTGGGATTTGAATGAGCAGGAACTGTCAGCTGTGCAGTTTGAGGATGGATACACTCAAACCCTTAAATCTTTCCTGCTGGGGAGAGGATTAAGTGTCCACCTCAGCTCCTATGGTGCCAGTGCATCACCCACTTCCCACCTCTGCAGTTCAATTCCCATGGACATGAGGAGCACAGATAGGTAAGAGCTACTTGAAGAAATTCCTAGGTAAAGGTGGGAGTATTCATTTTCTGGCAAATATATCTGTCTTCCAAAAGGAATCAGGTGAGGTTTAACATCCCTTTCCATGAAAAAATTCCTCCTGAGGTCCAAAAACATAACTCATGCAAATCCACTTCCCTGCCCTTCCTATTCATCTGCCATATGCTCCACGTCCTCCAAGGATCCTGTGTGCAGAGCTATCAGGAATCCTCACTCTGTGCTGCAGAATTGGGAAGACAATTTAGCTTTGATTAATTCTAGCTGCCCAGTGATTGCAGAACATG
The DNA here is from genome assembly GCA_013399455.1 of Anthoscopus minutus. Lineage (NCBI taxonomy): Eukaryota > Metazoa > Chordata > Aves > Passeriformes > Paridae > Anthoscopus > Anthoscopus minutus. Next base: position 72,385 of record VWYI01028453.1, read on the forward strand.
CATGGGGACAGCTACCCTCTAATCTCTGTTCAGTCCCGAAGTTCCCAGCACGGAAATACAAATCATTATCTCCCCAATTGCACAGGATAAAATACAGGCTCACTGATTATGGGGGAAATAACTTTATCAGCTGCAATTGGGAAGGTAATTCTTAGTGTTATTACACTGGAATGAAAAGGTGCTTTTCTGTGCAGACATCCTTGAGGACAGTAAGAGAACAAGGCCAGGAAAACCTACAGTTTTTTTCTTCCATTCATCCCCTCCTCTTCCAGCTTGTTTGGTGTCACAGAACACTGTGGATGAGTGGTATCTTTGATCACCTGATACCCGTGGAAAAAAATGGTCAGGCTTTTATGTGCACCATCCCTCCCATCCTTTCTCTAAGTCTGAGCCATCAGGTACTCTGCCAGTGGGCTTCCTTTCTCACTAAAGATTACTGCAGGCAATTTCATTAAGAATGGAAGTGTCATTAACTCTCTGATGATGCAAACAGATTCACAGTAAAGGTGTGATGAAGTCATGGCAGGGATCCACATTTACTGTGCCCCCCAAGCCTGTGTCAGATTTACCCACAATAAAGCAGCCTTTTCCTGTGCCAAACTCTCTGTGCATTCTGAGGCTTGAGGGCGTTTCTCTCCTGTCATTCATCATCATTGTAAGCAGCCAAACTCTGCCCTCAGGTCCCTCTGTGCAGCCCTGCTGCCTTCCAGCTGCATCCAGGGATGTACAACCTCACTGGGATTGAGGGAATCTGCAAAGGTGTCTCCAAAAGCATAGTCTGGGAGGAAGGGACTGATGGAATATTGCATTAATTGCAGAATATCCTGCTGCTGCTGCTTCTGCTGAGCAGGACCCAGCTGTGCTGGCTGCACTTCTGAGGGGGGACAAAATACTCAGAAGGGAAATATCAGCTGAAGTAAGTGGGACCCAGAGTTGCAAGGCTTTGATTTGTTTTTACAGCCCATTTGGAACTGATTTTCTTAGTAACACTTCCACTAAGCTGAGGTTTGGTAAAATAAGGAGTTCCTGGAGGTGCTGGTGATTTACAATTGCGTGGCATCTTTTCTAGGTCTATTAAAGAAGGCATTTTGAAGTGTCCCAAATGGTTCAGGCACCTGATTAAGAGACTCAGAAGTGCTAAGCAAAAGTAAACACCAGAAATCACATGTCACAGAGGAAAATGAAGGATATGTTGAAGGCAGCTTAACTTTTAATAAGAGTTTAAATTACTTTTCTTGCACTATGTCAACATTACCAGAGAAAGTCCAAAGCCTCACCTCCTTATGTGTCCTTTTCAAAAAAAAAAAGCTGCAAAGAATAATTTTTCTCCTCTGTGAGAATGGGGTACAGATCAAGTTCAGTAAAACTTGTCTCTGATCAGACTGCAATAATTTCTCCAAATGGCTCTATAAATTAAAATATTTGCTCTGTGTTGAGCACCAAGGGAAGACAGATTATAGCTCATTCACTGGGAAAGGTCAGCAGACCCAAATGAAAATGGAAAAACATCAATTGTTTCTATTCACTAATCACATATAATTGGTCTGGCTCACCTGAACTAGAACACATTTGTTATTATAATGCATAATTAAAGTTCTTTTCATTTTGCTGCTTTCCAGATGCAATTATCTTTCTTTTAACAAATGCAGAGAAGGAAACTTCTTGTAAAACTGAAGATATATTTGTCAAATTAGTATAATTAAGAAAATGTCCCTGAAAGAAGAAAAACTTTCTAAGTAGGAACACTGTCAGTTTCCAGTACTTATTGCCTGTCCTTTGTGACTTCCATCGACAGAAGAAATTCTGATTTACGTATGGAATGGGCGTGTCCAAATCAGCAGGGCTGAAACATGAATGTCTTTGTTTTGCTCTTCACTTTCCAACCTTCTCATTCTTTCATTCTGCTCTTAGAAAAAGAGATTTCCCCCTTTCTTTCCCCCTTTCCTGGAACACAGAGCATTGCCCAGCACTGCTGAGTTCTCCCAGCAGGAGGGAGAACAGCTGAGTTCTCCCAGTGCCAGCCCCTCCTCCCCAGTGCCCCATGGGCAGCGTGGGCAGTGGCAGGGACATCGGAGCTGCACAGAATGGATTCAGGTGAAAGGTGAGGTAATGCCCTCTGGGGAACCAGAAGGGAAAAATCCTTACAAATTGCACCTCTAGAGTGAGATCAGACATTGGGGCAGAAGGTTTTGCTGTCAGGCTTTTGGGGTTGCTCAGCGTGGGTTGGGCTTGAGCCACTGAACCAGAGGCTTCTGGCCTCAGTCAAACATCCCAGGGTTTCTGCTCCTCTGCCCAAGCTGCTTTTGGAGACCTGCATGTGTGCTGGCCACAGGAGGTGTAACAATCTGTTAAATAGATGAAATATAACAGAGATCTGTGCCTGGGGGCTCCTGGAAGCCAGAACAAGCCACTGATGCTGTCACTGCTGTGCCCCTCTAGGGCCATGCAGGGAGATCTGCGATGGCATGATGACAGGACAAGGACACAGCGTCCAGCTGGGAGGCTCAGCTTAGGCATCAGCAGGAATTTCCTCATGGAAAGGGTGGTCAGGCCTTGGAATTGGCTTGGAGGTTTGGAGTGCCCATCCCTGGAGGTGCCCAAGGAAAGTCTGCACGTGATGCTCAGTGTTCTGGGCTGGTGACAAGGTGGGCAATGGGGCACAGACTGGACTCGGTGATCTTGGAGGGCTTTTCCAGCCTAGATAATTCTGTGAAGCTCTGAAAAGATGATCTCCTTACAGAAGACATTTGTTCTTCAAAGGTGGATGTGTCCCTGCACAAGGAGGGAGATGAGGGCAGTGGGAACAGGGACATCTCTCCTGAAATTCTAGCCAGCTGCTCACTGCCATCCCATATTTGCAATATCAACTCAACAGGTTCAGTTAAATCTCCTATTGTGAATGATCTTGCCTCATTCTGCTGCATAATTTTGCCTTTTTCTGGTGCATAATTACTTCCTGTAACCTAAAGCTGATTTTAAATAATGATGTTAAAGTCAGTGATAGTTATTAGTATCTTCGGGGATCTAAGATTAAAGATTATAATATTAAAAAAATGCACCCAGCCACTAATGTAATTTTGAGGCGTAAAGCCTGTCTAATCTAATTTACTATATTACAGTATGAGCTATAATTTTGACTAATTAAATGTCTCTAATCTTTTTGCTAGCTTAAGCTTCGATTAACCAATATTTACTTTATTAGGATAAGATTAAACACCTCAGTTCCCAAGAAAAATCTTTTAAAAGTCGAGCATCCCAATTTCCATTGGAGCATTTGGGCACAGGGAAGCCGAGACACATTTTGGAGAACCAAAATGTCCTCAAAGCTTGAGCACAGCATTCCCATAACAGCCACTATGAAGCCCGTAAAATGAATTTAATAGAATGTGGTAAGCATAATACTTTGTAATGCAGAATTCAGGGTGTAGGAAAAGCAAATTGCTTTATTCTGGTCTGTTTGTGCAGCTTACAAAGTGAGGCAGGTCTGAGACACGTGGAGGTTCACCTTCTGTGGGTTTTCAGTGCCAGCCAGAATGAGTAACAACTATTTCTGTGTGCAAATAGGAGGCACTGCAGGGAGAAAATGCAGCATGACTGGAATTGAACTCCTCAGCAATTTATTGAACTCCTCAGCACCGTTAAGTGCAGAATGAAAGCTGCATTTACAGGCCAGGGAATACATCAGACAGGACAGGAGATAATGGTCATAAACAGAGAGAGCAGAAGACTCCGGCACAGAGAGGAGCCCCTGAGCAGAGCCCTGCCTCCAAACGGGGCTGCCAGCAGATACCTCGTGCGGCACATCAGCAACCCGTACTGGGGCTTGTCAAACACACCTATTCTCTGGATAATAAAACACCCCCACAGCAGCACGAACAGTTTCGAAATGGGCACCGAAGGGGAAGCAAGCGCCTGGAAATCATTGCCTATCCTTCCTGCAGAGTGATGAGCCCGCAGCACCGCGGCGTTGCCCGGGAATGCTGAGCTCTCCCGGCTCCCGCTGCCTCACCCCGCCCGAAGCTGGATTTTCTTAGGGAGGGCAGGAAGAGAGGACTTCTTTCCCCCATTGCTCTCTGAGAGCTCAGTTTTGAATCTGAGCCTGCTGGAATGGGAGGCTGCTCCACAACTGCCTTGGGTTTATTCATTCCCAGCCACAGCTCCTGTGCTGGTTGTGCCCTTCAGCCTTTCCCTCCCTTTGTATCCCACCTCTGCACACCACCAAAACTGGGTTTCGAAGGAGAATCCTTGTGCTCTTGCAGCCTCTGCTCAAGCCTTTCTCATCCGTTCCTGCTCTGAAGATGGATTTCCCCTCTTCTTGGGCAGCTGTGTCTGCACACCTTTCTGGGCTGTGCAGGTGATGGGACTGTGTGCTGCGCTCCTGGGGAGCTCTCGCCAGGAGGTTCCACTTTCTAGGGGATGGAGCATCCAGAGATTTCATTTTCCTTGCGCATGGGAGCCCAGTCCAATAAAACAACACATTTCCACGCAAACACCAATCTACTGCAACTTTGCCACTTCATTTGGAGTGCACTCTGTTCCAAAGGGAACATTCCCTTTTGTGAGCAGCTGTGGAAGCTCAGTGGCACTCCAAGGTAAATCAGGCTGCTCCCTGCCCAGTCCCCATCTGGCTCTGCACAGAGCAGAACTGGAGCTGCATTATGTGACAGGTACAGACCAAAGCCAAGCTTGCCAGGAGGGACAGAGGGGAGGATGACACGGATTCATGAAGAAAGGAGATTTAGGAAGAGCCAGTGGTTGTGGTAGTGCCATCCCAACCCCCAGCATCCCTGACAGCTGCACTTGGTTCTTGTGCACCTCCTGGGGAAAGGCAAACCACCACCCACTTCTGGGTTCTGAGTCAGATCCAGGGTTCCCAGCAAGCCCTGACTTTGTGCAGAAAATGCTTCAGAATGCTGGCTTCAGGCCAATTGTTTGTTTGTTTAAAACGTGTTTGTTTTCACAACTGCCCTGCCTGTTTTTGTTTTGTTTGGGTGTTCTCTGCAGGCACCCTAACCTTGAAAAAATCCTGGGATGGTTTGGGTTGGAAGGAACTTAAAGCCCATCCAGTGCCACCCCTGCCATGGCAGGGACACCTCCCACTGTCCTAGGCTCCAAGCCCCATCCAACCTGGCCTGGGACACTGCCAGGGATCCAGGAGCAGCCACAGCTGCTACAGGCACCTATGCCAGGGCCTGCCCACCCTCCCAGGGAAAAATTCCTTCCCACTATCCCATCCAATGCTGCCCTCTGACAGTGGGAAGCCATTACCTGTATCCTGTCACTCCATCCCTTGTCCCCAGTCCCTCTGCAGCTCTCTTGTGAGCTCCCCTCAGGAAAAAATACATTGAGAAGCATTTAAGTACAATCTACAGAAATAATCTCCTTTTGAAGCCTGTTATGGAATAACACTTCATGTTTTTTTACTAATATTCCTTATCCCTTACAATTCTGACTCAACAGACCATAGCTGGGCTATGAAGCACAGAGCAACTACAAACAAAACAAAAGGTTGTTTTTTTTTCCTGAAAATAATTCAATTTAAAAGCATTTTCCTCACACTTTGCAGTACAATGTGCACCAGTTCAGGAGTGTTTACAATAATTGGTTTTGTTTGGTTTAGTAAGGTGTAACCAATGGTAACACGAAGCAGTGCACTGTTTTGGCCGCAACAGTGGAACATAAATGATCAAATTAAATTGGTATGATTGCAGTAAATATTACTGGGATGGAAATAGAGCAATTACCATGAAATGAAGTTAAACATGAAACAGAAAAATTTCTGTAGCATAATTGCAAAAAATACTTCCATAAAGTAACCTGGATCTTCCACAGCCCTTGTCGTCTCTTACAGTGCTTGCACCTCACTTAAAGAATGTTGTCCAAAGCACTTTGTAAGAGAAAATGTCTTGATCCATTGTTGATTAAAGCAATGCCAGGAATAATGTCCAGGAATTTTTAGCAGTGGGTTGGGGATCCATAAAAGATGCTGCATGTGATAGGAATGGCCCAGGGGGATGTGGGTGGAGGCAAAAGCTCTCTGTGCCCTGGAGCTGCCCTGGCTGTGGGTGTGACAAAAGCTCCAAGGAAGGGAGGTGACAAACGGCCTCTCTTTTCCCGGGACACTCACAGGTGCTGCTCTCTCCTCCTGGGTCCCAGCCCTGGCACAGCAGAGAATAGAGTCACAGCTGAGGGAGAGCAGTGTCAGCTCCTGAGACATCACCAGCTCCTGACTGGCTTTTCCCTGGGAATATGCTGCTCAGGAGGGAGCCAGAGCTGTAGGGAACTGAGGAAGGCAGTGGTCCCCTAAAGGAATTCTTGGACCAAAAGTTGCCCATGGGTGCAAATCTGAGAGCAAATGCTATTGTTGTTGGAGCACACTTTGGAGGAATTATCACTTCCTAATAACGATGCCTGAAGGAATGGGCTCATCTATCATCACACTAAGGATATTTATAAATATATTTAAAAAGCAGGAGGGGAAGTAGCAGGCAATTTTGCTTCCAGAACATAAGTCAAGTGTGTATTATTAAGCCTAAATAGCCTGGATTAATCAAATGTCATACTGGCACTCCTAATAATGACTTTACATTGCAAATTCCATTACCTGGCTTTGCCAGCCAGGAGAGAAGTTACAGAAGATCAATTAAACAAACAGGAAATTACCTTTTCTCTTTATAGTCCATGACTTTCAGCACTTACAATGGTGCCAAGATCCTGAACATTAAACTGGCATTTGCATAAGATTAATAACTCACTTGCTTTCTCCCCGAGTCACTGTGGCTTATTTAGGACTCCAGAGTTATCCAATGTCTGCTGGAGAGGCTGAGGATGATGGGAGCAAATTAAAAATGGCTTAATGTGTCAGAGAGGATCCCAACGTTTGAACAGGGGCTCTGCCATTAATAAATGCACCTGCAGCATCCCAGAGATTAATGAGCAAGGTCTCAGCAGGATTAATGGGAGTAGAATGCTGCCTACATGTGTTCCTGGGAACACTTCCCTGCCCTGGAGCATCCCTGTCCTGCAGATGGCTGGGAATGATCGCCTTAGAGGCCTGCAGGGAAAGATTTGGGGACTGTGCCGTGAGCAGGGAGCTACTGCAGGGAGCCCAGGCTGAGTTAGGGCTACATCTCAAACAGGGCTTCAAATAGCATTTCCTGGCTCTGCTGTGGGTGTGTTTTAAAGGATGCTCTTCAGGGGGATTTCTTCTGTCCCACAGAAGAGAGCTGGGGTGAATTTCCAGCCCCAAGTTTTGCCTGGATGAGATTGGTGCCCCCAGCACCAGGCACAGGAGGTCAGCAGGTCTGGGTTACTCTGAACTCCTGCAGTTCAGAGTTTTGGCGAAGCTGGGTGGGAGCAGCCTTTAGGAAGGCACAGGCTCCCTTTTGGGATATCTGGGCCAGAGAACACAGTAATTGCTGTAAGGGGAAAAGCCAGATTGGTAATTGCAGGGGAATAACCATTCTGGTGGCTGATTTGCACATCCTCACCCAGCAGGGCCTGGGATTTACTGAAATTAATATACTTTAAAAAAACCTCCAAACCAACCAATGAACTAAACAAAAGAACCCCAGCAGGATTTGGCAGTTAATTCCTCCATGATTAAAGGATGCCCAAACATATGAAGCAGACCCAGCCTCTCAGGGTGATTAAATACTGAAATGAACCCAGAGACATTTGATAACTGCACAAGCAATTTACTGAGAATGTTCCTTCTAATTCTGATGGCTGCCAGAGTCCTCACTGAAGGAAAATAGGTTTGAGTAACCCCCAAACACAGATTTTTTTATATATACATATGGGTATATAGCTATAAAAGTGGGAGTTTGAGAGTTTGTTGCTGCTGGGGTTGGATTTGTATTCTGTGTTTGCCACACTGGGCTCAGCTGAACGTTTATGGGCCTGGAGCTCCCCAAAGGGATCAGCCTAGAGAGCAGGATATAAAAGCCAGATCACACCCAGGGAGGGATGCTGGAGCTGAGTTGGCAAAGGTCGCTGGGTCCTAGCATGTGCACACATTATTTGGGACAGCACTGCCTGGATTTTCAGGGGTAAGGGAGGTTCAGACAGCTGGAAGCATGACAGGAAGGTGTGCAGAGCCAGCAAAGAGACTGAGGGCTGGGAAATCACCACAGGATTGGGGGAGAAGGTGAATCTGGAATGAGCTTCCCTGGCCTTGCTGAATACAGGGATTGAAGTGCACCAAGTGCAGCTGCCCAGAGGCCAAACTGGCAGCAGGGGTGATGTAAAGGGGCTCCTCACATAACCTGCAGTCCAGCTGTGAAACTGCTCGCCACAGGGCACTGAGGAAGCCCACAGCCTTCCACAGGTTCAAAAAGGCACTGGGAAAATCCTGGGAGAACAGGCTGGCCAGGCTGCTGAATGCAGAGACATGACCTCTGGCTGTGAGGCTGAGGCAGATGCACTTGCCAGGTCCTCAGGGCAGATGCTCTTGACAGGTCCTGTGAGGACAGGGCTCAGACCCCACTGGCACCAGGCAGCTGAAACCTGCTCCATCCAGAACTGAAAATGCATTCCAGGGAATTCTAAGAATGCCCATATTTGGAGCTATTCAGTTAAGTCATTCTAGTTAGTGGCTAATATTAAATTAATGAGACTAGGCACAACCTTTCTGTCATCTTAATATGCTTTTGCCCCAGCATCTCCTTGGTTTTATTAAAATGTTAATAACTCTTTAAGCAGGGGGGTTATGTCTGATATTGACTGAGTTATGACTACGTTGGAAGCCGGTGTGTCTGGAACCTGAGAGTTCATTTAATTCACTTGATTGTCACAGTCTGCTTTTGCTCTCCTTAAAAGTTACAATCTCTTTTGGGGCTGGAATCTCTGTCTACAGTTGATTTTGAGAATAAGAGCAAATTAGGGCTCTTATCTCTGTTCTATTATCCAGCCTCAGGCATCCATTGCTTTGGGATGCAGGGATGAGTGTCTCTCTATCCTTGGCAAAGGATTGGACTCTCATGGAAAAGGAGGGGGAGAGAGGTGGGCCTGCAGCAGGGATGAAGTTGGGAAATACAAGAAAAGCCATGTGACTGAGTAATGGAAACTGAAGGGGAAAAGTGAAGGGGAGGAGATGAAAGTGAGATGAAAAGTGAGAGGGAAGGGATGGTAACAGAAGGATGATGCAAGCTAAAAACCAAGGCGAGGAACAGAACAGCCGAGTAAGGGTCTGAGAGGGAAAATGTGGAAGTTGTTACCACTTAGGGGCTTTTTAGGAAAGGAGCCTCAATTTTATGCAAGAATAAAGAATAAAATGTGAGATTCAAAGTAATGTCGGTTGAGATGTGCTGGAAAGGGAATAAAGTGATTTTGGAAGGCAAATATTGTCAAGGAAGGTAAATATTGGCACAAGAAGTGAGGAGTGAATAAAGGTAGGGATGAGGAGCAAACTGGGGCACAGAAAGAAACCAAATGGCTTTTTTTGGGAACAGGGACCACAGCAGAGGCGGAAAGGAAGGAGGGCACCAAGGGAAAGAAAACAAAACGGCACAGATTCAGTTCTTATTTTGTTAGAGACTGAAAAAGAAGGGATGGGGGAAGGAAGGCCAGAGGAGAGGTCTGAGAGGACCCTGAGTTCAGCTTCACCGGTCCTGGGGGTGTTCAGGGCAGGGCAGAGGGGCCTGAGGCAGCTTCAAATTCCTGCAAGCACCTGGCTGCCTTCGTCCTGCTCCTTCCTGTGCCATGAGCCCAGATCCAGGAGCAAACCTCCTTCCATGGGCATGGCAAGGCTAAACTGAGGGAATTGTGTGCTTTGACCCAAGCACTACTCAGCACAGATAGATGGAGCACATTCATTCCAACATTTGTGTGTCACTGCCCTCAGTATGGAATTTTTTCCTAATATCCAATCTAAATTTACCCTCTTTCAATTGCATTGTGCATTTGGACATTGATGTAAAACACTATTTCCCAAATTCACTGTCATTCCCTAACACTGTCTGCACTATGGTTAGGACTTGAATAAATTTAAAACACCCTTTAATTTTTGTGACTAAAATGTTGCTGTTTAATATTCCCCAGTTTTCTTGCTGCACTTCCCCCCTGTCTAGATCAGGGAGTGAGAAGCAGGCAAGGGTGACGGCTTTAGGATATTTATAAAAATGAACTGATTTTTTTAATATATATATTTCACATAAAACATTAATTCCCTCTCCATTTTGGATGGAATTCCTACTTTTTTAACACATTTTTGTATTGATTGAGGTTTCTGCTGTCTGGCATTCTCCAGTAGTACCAAATGGAGGATATAGTGAAAAATATTAAGAGTCCCACTCCAAATATTTCAGTGGAGATAGCAGTTTGAATCCATCCACTAAATCCTGCCCTGTGATAGCTTTTCCTGGGAAATCCAGGGTATGTTCAGGGTATGTGCCATTTTGCAGGTTTGTGGATACCTATATTGCAGTATCCTCACCAGTTCTGTGGTGTTCACATTCAGTTTCACTGCAACTACCACCATCTCTGGGAAAATAAAAAGTCACCCAATTAAAAAGCAAAGGTAGGAGTAAGTTTCAGAATGGCAGTCAGCAGGAGATAAAAATCCTGTTTCTTTGAGTGGATTAGTCCAGGAAGCTGGGCCCTGGACTTTAGGAGCAGGTCAGAAAAGGAGATCTGTCAGAAAATGCAAAGTGATTTTCCTCAGAGAACCTTTCCTACACCTGAGTGAAACCTGCAGCACTCAGTGCAGGGAATATCTCAGCTCCTCAGGGTTTATTAGGCAGCATCTCTTGCTACCTCTGTGTCTCACTGGCTGCATATTTACACACCTGAGTGGGTAAGGATGGCATCATTTACATTTGCAAAACACATCTTTTATTTTTCTCCAGGAGAGTTAACAGCCCTGACAAGATTATCCAGCTGCATCGTGGCTTCATAGCGTGGGGAAAAGCCCATTTCAGCATTTCCTGCCTCCTTTGCATATTAAACAGCATTGCTGGGGAGGAAGTGCATTAAAACCCCTGTCAGGCTGGGGTGTGGATCTGAATTACTCACAATATTTAGATGTAAGCACTCTCAAGCCTAAGGAGAAGGGTGGAAATTAAGCTTCATAAAACTCCAATGCTTTGCCTCCTTTAACATAATAGGTTTTATTTTTGTTGTTGTGCTTCTTTTATTTTTACCTTAGTGGAGGCCCTATTTACTTTTTGTAAGTCTACTACTTTAAAATAAAATTCTATAATACACATAGCCCATGCTTCATGAATCCAAATGCTGGAACATGGAAATAGTTTTTAGAACAACATTAAGGAAGATCTGTCTTTTTTATGTGTACCAAAGGCACCACAGTGACATTTTTAGGTGATGCACCATAACTTTGCCAGTGCAGCAGACCCCAGGGAAATTATGATAACAATAAAACACATATTTAAAGAAAGATTTTTAAAGCTGTGTTGAAAAAAAAAATGGATATAGAGTAATTGTATAATTACTGGTTTCATTTTTTTGGGAGGGTGGGTTTTTTTTGAGAGGACTTCAAGCCAGGCTCTGATTTTATGGGAGCAATTTGACAGAGACAGATTACTCTGGGAACATTCTATAGCACAGAGCCATCTTTTTGTGGGATAATGAGGTAGGCAGATATCTACTGTCAAAAACTGCCCTTGCCCCTATCTGCTATAAATTGTACCTGTAATTATTTGCAGGCACAGAGGCTAATCCTGAAAACTGGGGCCTTAACACCTTGAATAATTTATTGCAAATAGGTTTGGGTAGGTTGCAAGTTGCAAAGTATCCTAAAATCCAACACATTTCCTGTATCCATGTGGACATTGGTCAGTATGGACCAGCTTGGGCTGCAAAAGCAATGTCAGTAGTGAAGAGGCAAAAGGGCTTTTCCCTGGTTTTTAGCAGGCACTGGATACCCACAGCATTTAACTTGGCAGCAATGGTGACAGCAATAAACACTGTTGGAGTGGTTCCTGCTCCATGCCTGAACATTCCCTGGAGAGCTGCAGCTCCCCCAGCACTCCTGGCAGTCCTGAATAGGGGATTTCACACCCTCAGGGCAGGGGATTCACTCACAGCCTGCACTCCATGCTCTTGGAGGTCTTTTCTTATGGGTTCTGGGGGAACCTTAATTTCCCTTCCAACCCAAACCATTCTGGGATTCTATAAAAAGGAAAAATAAAAGGAAGAGGGGAAAATGAGCAAGATAAGGTGTCCCTGCCCATGGCAGGGAATTGGATGAGTTTTAAGGTCCTTCCCACACAGCCCATTCCATGTTTCCATGGATCCAGAAATGGATCTATTGAATTCCAGCCAGAAAGCCCCTTCCCAAACTGTGGAGCTGTATCCTAGAACAGCTCCCCAGCTGTTCACAGGGTCACTGAGGCTGGAGGGGACGCAGGAGCTCGGCATAATTCAGAATGTCACAAGTTGGAACTTCAGTACGACTCTCTGGTTCAGGTTTTCCCCAAAAAATGGTTCTATTTCCATGGAACTCTTCCACTGGGTGCTGTAAACCTCTCCCCATGGAGCAGAGCTCATCCCTCTGCCTGCCTTCCCACCTCCTGGAGCCCCACCGTGACTCTGAGCGTTTAAAAGGCAGAATAAACCAGAAGCATGCAGTGTTTGCAGGGCCCAGCAGGTGCTGGGCTGTGTCCCAGCCTCTGCGGCACAAGGCACATTTTGCACAAGGTGCACTTTGCTGGCTGAGGAAATCTGTGATTAATCACCACCAAGTCTGAATAATGCAAAGGAAGCACTTTCATAACAGAAGTCCCCACATGGAGGAAAACCTTATTTCTTTAAAAAAGAACAGATCTTTAAGTGATTTAATCTTTAAAACCCCATTGCTGCTCACAGATGATTTAGATATAAGGAACATCTCCAGCGCATGCATGATTCAAATACTCTTTTCAAATGAAGTCTTTTGATGGAACAAGGGAATTAAACATCAAACCCAACATCTCCCAATTGCCAAAGAGTCCTTGGTGTGACAGCTGGTCAGCTGAGCAGCAGAGAGCTGACAGCTCCATCACTCAATTCATTATCCAATGTTGCAGAGCACGAGATGATTTTATTAAACCAGTGATGTCTAAGAGTTGTTAAGAAAACTAGCAGAAAATGCTCCCTAAAAGCAAAAAAGAAAACACCAAAAATGTGTTTGGCGCTCTGGATGGAGCCATACAGCTTCTAGCTGAGCTTTGCTTTTTTTTTATCCTAATGCCACAATATAATTTCATGTGCTAAGGAAAAATCTGTCTCACTGTTAGAACATCAAAGCAAGCCCAGGCCATGCTATGTTTTAAATGAAAGGACAAACCTTTGGTGTCTTCATTTCCTCCTGGCTGAAAAGCTACATCAGCAATCTTCCAAAGGCTTGAAATGTGGAAAACACTTTTTTTCATTTTTGCAAATCCCACTGATTTTCAGGTAGGTGGTTCTCACGTCTCCATTTTCACTAGAGAAGAAAAGAGTGAGGAAATTAATTGAGTTTGCATTTCTACTGTACAACCCTGCTGATTTTGAACTTGATGAATATCATGGGGCAGGTTGGGTAAAGTTCATGTCATCATTTCTCAGGTTCATTTGGGTTTAGGTAGGGCCTGTGGCAAGATTTCTTCCAGGTCAGAAACAACATGAAATTCACTTTTTAAAAATGCACAACCTCCACATAGGGAGATTTTAAAGATCTCCACAGCTTTGAAAAGATCCCAGTCATGCTCCAGGAGCTTACCAGGAAACACCTGCACAAATGAACAGTTGATTGAGGCAACAGGACTTTGCCAGTCAAAAACTTTTGGATGATCTTTTTAATTTTCTCCTGCTCTTCATTTCGTGCCAGTTCTCACACATTGATCAAAATGTGTTAAGGACCAGCAGCAATTTCTTATATTGATAAGCTCACTCGGCTCCCTGCTGCAGCATAAGTGAACAAAAATGAGTTCTAAATGCCTAATAATGTATTTTTACTGCATTTTCTAGAATCCAAACCTTCAGTCTACCTCTGCTCACACTTTTGGGGAAGGAATTTCCCTGATATCCAACCTATCCCTCTGCAGAGTCTTCCTGCCTCCAGCAGATCAGCACTCCCACCCCATCTGGTGTCATCTGTGAATTAAAGGGTGCCCTCATTTCCCTTTTCTGAAACAATTTTGTATTTGAAAGATTTCCTTATGGATGGCAAAGATCCTTCTCAGGAAATACTCCATATTTTGTGCAGAGGAGATGTAATAATCATTAGAGAGCAAAGAGGAATCAGAATGAAGCTCTAAAAGATATCCACACGAAGAAAGGTGTGAGATTTCACACTTCCATGTTCCAGCTCTTTTATTTAAAGAAGCTTAGCGTTTGTTCTCCTCTCAAACCCATTTAGCTGATTTCTATTTAATGCTTCCTTAAATCCCAGGTGGTTTTCTGTACAGGTTTCACTGAGCAAGAGGTTTTTGATTCTTCACAGAGCTCAAGCTGGCTCCCTTCCCCTCAGGAAAAAAGCATTTCCAGAATATTCCCAGGCTAGGAAGGAATTCAGATCTCCTCTAAAGGGGCTGGGTTTGTAAAAAAAAAAAAAGGTTATTGGGAGGTTTGGAGTCCCCATCCTGCTCTGGGCAGGGGACAAGGTGGAGATGGGACACAGGTGATCCTGGAGGGCTCTTCCAGCGATCCTGGGATTCTCTGATAATGAAATTAGCACTGCTTCAGTGGCCCTCAGCCTTTTCCAAGGCAGCTGGAACCGTGCTATGGGAAATGACACATTCATTCTGTTTCTGATCCTCATCTCCCTGGATTTCACCAGCATTCCTGCCAGTCAGGGCCAGAGCAGGGAGGGCTGGGGCTGCTCCAGAGGCCAGGGAAATTCATGGAATGCCTTTCCATATTGGATCAAAGCCCACCTTCCACCCCAGACAGCTCCAGGGAGAGCTGTGCACTCCCCTGCCACCTCTCTCCAGCCAGGGCTGTGGGCCTGGGGTCTGCGGGGGTTTTTGTGGCTGCTGGACACCGGAGTGGGTTTGTCATGGGATGTGGCATCCAGGGAAGGGCCCTGGCAGCTGCAGCCTCATACTAAGCTTAGGCTGCCACCAAATTCCATGGTGGCCCTTCTGAATCCACAGATTCCTTCAATCAGCAGCTCATTGGTGAGCCCTGAGAGACAGAGAAATGGAGAAGCTTCCTAAGAACTGGATGGCCAGTTCTTCCTAATTCTCATGGGAACCAGATACCCAAAACCTGTTGCCAAGGTGGCTTTAAAAATCGCAGACGTTACACTTAAATAAATTAAAAAATCAAATACCTGGATAGGGCGATTTTGTTCTGGCATCTGATTTTACAGCAGGTTCTGATTGCTCTGGGAAGTGGTTGAACAATTGCATGGAGACACAGAAGTGTGGTAGGAGCCCACAGCTGAGATCCTGCAGGAGACAAATGGAATGCAGGCAGCGGATGATCCTCAGCTGAGCACAAGCTGCAGGGTAAAACATAAGCTTCAATCAGCTCTTGCAAATAATTTGAGCCCAATGCCATAAGTGCCTTAAATTAAATCCCTCTCAACAGCAGCCAATCTAAATCATTAGACATATGTCACGTAGGGAGCCATAATCACCAGAAGAGTCGTGTACACAGCATTTCATTTACATAGGGAATGTATTGCAGTGGTTAATTTGACCATCTTTCAATGTTCTGTGTCTCAGAGAACACAGAGTGGGAGCAAGGCTGGTGTTGTCACATTGTTCTGGGCCCCAGCTCGCTGTGGCACACAGAACTCTGCAGGGAGCTGCCTCGCCCCATTGCAGCATCCCCCTCTTGTCTGAACTCCTGGCCAGGATTTATTGCTGCCCTAGGGTTTCAGAAAGTTTCAGGCCAGGCAGGAGCATCACAGGATCTCCAGTGATCTCCCAGCATAAACAAGCAGCTGCATTCCGTGCCCTTACCCCAAAAGTGAGCCCAGTCAGTTCTGCCAAAAAATGTAAACCTGTTCAAATGTCAAATCACAAGATCATGGAATACCCTGAGTGGGAATTCTGACACACACAGAGGAAAACTGAGCAAGCAAAAATACCACACATCTCCTTCAGCTGAATTATTAATTTTATTTTGAAATTTAAGTTGTTCAATCAGGAGATTGATGGCAACACATTGCAATGATGGCTATCGTGGCCATCATTTGCTTCATCAGTTATGGAAATATTTAGCTGAATTGAAGCCATCTTTACACACTGTACTAATTACAGTTTCTTCTTCATGGCAAGGGTATTTTATGGACTTTTGATGGAAATTTATTTCTTACAATGAAGCTATGAGGCTAAAAAAAACCTGTACAAATACTTATGCCCAGGAGCATAAACCTTCATATTTTAAAAATATGAGTAACTATTTATTAGCTCAGATATTCACCTTGGGGAACCTGGAGATGTTGCATCAGTTTTTCAGATAATTGTATTTTTCTTTCTTTAATTTTTTATTCATTTTTCTTTCTTTAATTTTTTTTTAAACACAGTTTTAAGCCCAAGGTAAAATTTTCCAGGATTTTCCTGCCATTTTTTTCAAAGAGCATATCTAACTTCCCTATCCATAAGTGTAATAATTGCAACTAAGAAGACCTTTAATATAATAAAGGTAATAACTACAACTACCATCTCTAATTAGCAGTAATAACTCCTGATAAAGCTGTTCCCAGTGAAGCTGCTGCAGCGGAATGTCTCAATCTGAGTGTGATTTGTGGTGAAGGACACTTCTGTGAGCACACATGGTGCAGATGTTGACCATTTCATGGTTGGGATTTATCTGGATGTAACATTGCTGGCTCAGGCATCCCCAAATTTGCCCACCCTTTTTACAGCTCTCATGAGTGATTTGAGCAGGAGCCTCTCAAGGCCCTGGAACAGATGCCCAGAGCAGCTGTGGCTGCCCCTGGATCCCTGGCAGTGCCCAAGGCCAGGCTGGACATTGGGGCTTGGAGCTGCCTGGGGCAGTGGGAGGTGTCCCTGCCATGGCAGGGGGTGGAATGGAATGGGATTTAAGCTCCTTTCCCACCCAAACCAGTCTGGGATTCTCCAAGTTCTTTTCTGAGGGAAGCATTACAAGAAGAACATATTCCTAGAGTTGTTTGGGTTCCCATTCTGTATTTCTCTTGGAGTGCTATCATTTAGCACTTGATGTGCAGCTGTCATCAGGTGCAGCAGTATTTTGTTTACACTTGGTGCTTTTATATTTGCAAATGTAGATATTGAAGAAGGCATTCTTCAGACTCAAATGGCCCTCAGTAGATTGAGGAACAGAAATGTTCCAGGTTAATAATTACCAAGAAAGCTTTAAACTGCAGGCACCTCCAGTAAGTGTCTTTTCAAGAGCCAACCATCATTATTATGAGGAAATGTGGCAGCTCAAAGCACAGGTGCTGATTAAACATTACCCAGAAGAGTGGATCTGTTGGAAAACCTTTACCCCCCACCCTTAAGAGCATCATCTCAGATGAGCTCCTTAGACATGACACTTCCCAGGTCTGAAAATATACCTTGGTTTTCTTTAAAAAACAGCAGCATATTTAAAGAGCAGCAGTATATTTTCCCCATGCTGCTGAGGCTGCAAAGTAAATAATGCCCTGGCTGGGAGAATGGCAGCCCCATTTTCTCTGTGCTCCTTTCTGATACCTGAGGAATTAAGGATAAAACTGAGTTAATGCCAGTTAGAGGGAGGCAGAATAATGATGCAGCAGCATGGGGAAAATATGCTGCTGTAAGGTTTAAAGAAAATCCTGAGCAAAACCTGCAAATTTCCTCATGTCCCCCAAACACCAAATGAGTGTCTGGAGCTTCAGGAGAATCAAAACTATGGATCCAGTGGGAAACCTGGTAGCATTTGGGTTTATATCCTTTCTCTATGCCAAGAAAAGCTAAAGGGGGTGGATTTATTTCTTATCATGAAAATCAATCAAATCACTTATGTCTCTTTGCAGTTTTTATTTTTTAAACCTCAGGTTTATCCTTCCATAATGCCAGGCCTGGCACGATCTAGGGAGAAGGAAGGATGGGGAGAATCACAGGCAAAGTCCTCTCCAGTTTAGCTGAATGATTTTCAGCCTTTTCTCCAGAGTGAGAGGAGCAGCTCCAGCCTCAGAGAAATCTGCCATCAGCAACTGTTGCATTTGTGATGGAAGACAAAGCCAGGATTCCCCATGGCCTCGTGCAGGAGGTGTGACAGCAGGAGCTGCTGTCGTTTTGGATCCTTGATGTTTGATCTCTTGATCAGGATTTTTTTTCATGGTTCAAAGTGCAAAGTGCACAGCAGTTTCCAAATGGGGATCTGCTGTAGCTCTGGGGCCTCCAGGCCCCCCATGTCCATCATTCCTGGCTGGACAGGCAGCCCTGGCCTCAGGGCAGCTAGAGCAGCTGGAATTCAAAAAGACAGCAGCCAAAGACTAAAGTTAGAGCTTAAAATGTCCCCCCTGCCAACTTGAACCCTCCTCCAGCACATCCTCTCTGGAAGGGATGTACTTTGGGGCAGATCTGATTTATCCATGCTTTTTCAGGATAAACTCGGATTTCTTCAGCTTTAATAAAGATCTTATGTTCCTAAGCATCTTAGAGATAACAGTGCTTAATGGGCACTCAGGAAAAGACAGGCTGTGTCATTTTTAAAGATATAACCCTGACATTTATGCACAAAAATGCTCTTTGCTAAGTAGCTCTCATTTCAAAGCACTGTATTGGATTTTGGAATGTCTTTCTATTCCTGGCTAACAGTTGGATAAAAATGGCTCATCCTGAAGCAGTTCCATTGCAAATGCAAACTCCCAACTGCTCTGTAGTGGGACCATCTTCTCTCCCCTTGGGATTCCTGTCTGGAGTAACTTTCCAGGGCCCTGTGGAGTGAATGTTTCTGTTTCTAAGCATCATCTGCTGTCAGAGTGCAGAAAAACCTGTATTTATTGCTGCTTTCTGTGAGTGTCACCTCTTGAAGCCACTGCAAAGGACAGTGTATAGCAAGCACTTTCTTCTGTACAGATATCCTCCTGATTTAACTGGGTGTCTGTGCCAGAGCAGGGGCAAAACCCCCTCTGAATTCAATTTTCCTCGATGCTGTTTTAGAGCTTAATTTGGTTTGAGGTTTCCTCAAGTGTAAGCTACAATTGCTTTGTATCTGCTCAAAAAATCTCGCTATATTTGTAAGCAACTGAACACTTTTGAGATGGACTCAGATAAAAGCAGTAAACAAAAATTTCAGCAATGCCTGCAGCTCAGTGCCATCAGTCTTCAGTCTTCATCCCACCAGCTTGCTTTCCACTCTCCTCTTCTGCTTTTTATTTCTGTCAAATTCTTTTCCCCTTCCTTTGCTCCTTAATGTAAGCAAATCCTTAATGTGCTTGTTCCTTCCTCTCTGCCTTCCTGTTGCCTCTCCCTTTCCAGCAGCACCCTGTGGTCCTGCACATGATCAGCAATGAATGTGCCAGGAAGTCTGGGTGTCTCAGAGGGAAATCCTCTCACTCTGACTCTCAGGAAAAGCAGACCTGTGAAGCAGGGCTCTAAAAGACTTAAAACTGTAGGAGAAAGGAAGTTTATTTTCCAGTGGGGACTCCTGAAGTTCTTCCAGCACAGTGAGAAGAATGCTCAGTCGTGAGGGAATTTAATCAAACTGTGCTGGAGTCGGGAGAAACATTTGGAACAGCCCACAAACCATGGCATAGTGCAGGCAGAGGGAAATATAAAATATAAAGGAGAAAAGCAACAGTTTTAAAACTTCCTATTAAATTGAGAGCTCAAAAAACATGTGTTAGTCCCTGCCTGGTGTTGCAAGAGAGACCTAAATCAGGTCAACCTGATTTTTTCACTGTTAGTAAAAAACCAAAGGTTCATTACTTAGGAATTCTGTGACACGTATCATGCCAATTGTGCCTTTGGGAAATATCTCCACTTGCAAGCTGAAGTGAAATTATTCCCATTGGAAAAGGCAGATCCCTGTATCTTAATAAGCTGAGCTTTTTCTGTATATACCCCCACACATGTATTTTTACACCTCTGCTTTCCAAAGGATCAAATCAGGGCTGAATGCACCTTTCTGGAGTGCAGATAATTATAAAAACCTGCCCTGGCTCTCATGGGGGATATTTTTGGGTGGAGAGGCACTTCACCATTTTTATGGAGCCCTTTTTTCTGTTCTGTGTGCAGGGTGATGGGTTCAGCCCCCTTGTGAGGGCTGCAGCCCTGGGGCAGGGGCACACCTTGCACATGTCTGAGCCCAAAGTGGGATTTGCAGCAGTTCCATCCCTGGTCATTCAGCACCGCCCAAGCTGCTTGAAAAGGGCAGAAAGGCTGAGTCCCTCTGAGAGTTCAGCAAAAAAAATCAAGCAAAATCTGAGCAGCCTGGTTACAGCTGGGAGCAAAACCTTCACAAAAGCAGCTAGACTAAAACCACATCCATAATATGGAGCTGGATTTTGGATAGGCAGTTTGGAACAGAGGAGATACCAAATTTGACAAATAGACTGTGACCTTGCTATCTACAAGCCCAGTCTTAAAAAAATCCCATTTGCTGAGTTGGACACTTGGGGAGTCATCCCCTCCCTTGGTCAGAGGGATCCCCTCCCTTGGGTCCTGAGCCTGTCCCAGGTTTCATCTCCTCACAGCCATAGAAAGGAGAATTAAATCATCCCCCAATCCCAGAGCCAGACCTGCATTTATTACATTTAAAATAAAAAAATATTCTGTTTGGCTGCAAATTTCTTAAAGTCTCAAGAAACTTGCAACCTACAGAGACAGGAATCAGATAACTGCAGAGTTATTTGGGGTAAGGGAGGCCAAAATCCAACGGGGTTCCAGAGTGGGGTATTTGCCTTTCCATCCTCACCATCTTTCCTTCGAGATTCTGATGGCTGAAAACAAGGAGGGGCAAGTGAAGGAAGGGCAAGGGCAGGGCTTTGGAGTTGCATTTGAGTGCACCCTACAAGCAGGAGCCCAGAGATGGGTGATGAGTGACAGAGGGGAGGTGATCCCGGAGCTGGCAGAGGCAGGGCCATGGCAGTGACATGTGGCAGGATGGAGCACTGAGGGGGAGAACTGGGGCGGGCTGGCCAGGACCCAGCCTGGGGAATGCAGGGGTCAGGGATGCCAATGTAGGGCCAGGGGCTTGGAGAGGGTGGGAATAGGCTGGAACAGAGCACAGTGCATGGAAGGCTTCCAAAGCAGCTTTAGAACAGATTGGAGAGGGAGTGGTGGTGGGAACGTGGCTCTCAGCTCCACTGTGTATAAAATGAGGATGATAATAGCTCCTCACTGCGAGAGCTGCTGCAGGCTCAGCCAGTGTACAGAATGCTGATGGGCTCAGGGTGGGCTCTGCCAGCCAACCACGGCCCCTGTGCTCCAGGAGAGCCTCGGGGGCAAGCCCTGTGCAGCCTGCAGGATGTGCAAATGCACACTGCAGTCACTGCTTTTTGCAGGGCTGGGGTTGGTCACCATTCTTCCTGAGAAACTTCTAATGCACATCCACATTCCAGAGTAGCTTATGGGTCCTGCCTAAATTAGA
This sequence comes from Anthoscopus minutus, assembly GCA_013399455.1. Taxonomy (NCBI): domain Eukaryota; kingdom Metazoa; phylum Chordata; class Aves; order Passeriformes; family Paridae; genus Anthoscopus; species Anthoscopus minutus. Next base: position 93,862 of record VWYI01028453.1, read on the forward strand.
GGCAACAGCCAAAATGCTGGATAACCTTACACTTTCAGAGAGGTAACTTTGCAAAGGAAGATGCTGCTAAACTCTGAGCAGTAACTTCTGTGGTTGTTTACTGGGGAGATTAGTGTGGTGAGTGCACAGGTACTGGCTCCCAGCTGGACACCACATGGCACATCTGTCCTTTGCTAAGAGATAAGGATGGAAAAATGTGCCAGGAGGGGGTTCCCAGTAGCAGGTGTTTCAGTGCAAGTGGGACTCTGTCAGGGGGAATTATCTGGAGAAAAAAATCTTCCTCAGCTCCTTTTTGACCCTTCACTTTGCTGCCAGCCCCACTGAGTGTGTGTGATCCAGAGCCCTGTGGAATCCATATCCCTATCAAAGAGCCCAAGGGCAATCCTTTTGTTCATTTGGCTCCATGAATCCCCTACATTAACCTGGCACCAGCAACAGCTTCTCTCTGGGGAAAGCAGCAGCACAGAGCTCGCAGTCATTAGGATCTTAGCTCTCCTTTCCCTTCAGTGACTGACAGGCGGTTTCAATGAGTTCTCCTGGACCTCCTGGGGTTCCCTGTGGGAAGGAGGGGAGGCTTCTCAGAGCAGGGATCCCTGGAGGAGCTGGATGTTCAGATATTTCTGGAAGCCCTACTAGCAAGCCACCTGCCTGTCCTGGCACTGCCTTTGGGAACTGTTGGTGCCTCCCAGCTCAGGGATGGAGCAGCATCAGCAGGCCCTGTGCTTCCACATGGCTGATTCCATGTGTCATCCTGTGTCCCAGCACCTCCCCAGCTGCACAATTCACACTCAGCCCAGGAAAACTCCTCTGAGCCAGGACAGGAAATGTGGGCATCAACCATGTAGAAACAGGGGTTTCTCCTCAACCAGAAAGAGTCATAAACTGTAAAATGCCCCTTTGGGAATGGACTCAGCCCTGGCGTTTACTGAAACACCCTCAGTCCCTAATGACCCCTTGAAACAGAAATATTTGCTTGCCTGGAAGAGCTGGAGGAGCTTTTCCAGGTGTGCCTGCTGAAGTGTGCTGTGTACTTGTGACATTTTCCTTGCTGTGGGGATTTTTGTGCTCGGAGGGTGAATGGAGCTGCTGCTTTGCCCTGCCTGTCACTTTGACTCACTCAAGTGGCTCAGCCCCTTTTGGCAGAGCAGCTGTACCCAGGCTGTCATTCCCTCTTACCCTCCTCTGCTAAATTCCAAGGAGGGGCAGATAGTGGCTTTTAACTTCGTCCTTGAAGAAATCACATTACAGATGATGTGCTGTAAGCGAAAAGTCAGGTCTGCCACTGACCGGGACTCAGTTTGCTGTGAAGTATTTGCTCTCTGCGGGACGAGGGAACTGAAAGGGAGGGGTCAAAAATTTATAATTTTTCCCACCTAAATGCTCCCAGCAGCCCAACATGAAAGCCAGTGATTATTTTCACATTCAACAAAACCAGTTTTATTCCTGCAACATCATTTATGTCTTGGGATAATATAGATTTCTCCTTCCTTCCTTCCTTCCTTCCTTCCTTCCTTCCTTCCTTCCTTCCTTCCTTCCTTCCTTCCTTCCTTCC